>JAGWEN010000542.1:0-71004 GCA_018703685.1 Orius laevigatus | reverse complement strand
AGAGCTTCCAGATCACGAATATATAAGCCTCTAGCCTGGGAGCCTCCGTGACGACGACCTCAATAGCCTACTTTCTTACGGAAATCCGCTAAAATACTTCTCCCGACCCCAAGGAAAAACCCCACCACGAGCAAATAAACTCGCATTAGAGTTAAAAATAATAATTCCGTCTTACATGTAAGACCGGTCTTTTATATAAGACCTCCCTCTCAAGAGTGTCAAATTACTGTATAGGTACTAAAATAAAACAATAGTTTGCAGGTACATTTTTTGTTGTTAAAATATAAGAATTATCAAATAAAAAACTGTAATTATAATAATTTAATAATCATAATTTTTTAGAACATTGAATAATAAAGGATTTGGTTTTCCTGTGTGACCATGTTGGGTATATTAAGAAAATGTATTAATCAAATTAAATAATAAAAATGAAAAAAACGTGGTTTATTAGTTTCCATCACCTTTTCTTATAAAGGCATGGAGCTAAATTGATAGGTGGGATTTTCTTTTTTCGGCTTTTACTGATATCTGAGACTTTTTTGAAGTCTAAAAAGTAGAAGAGATTGTGGGTTAGATCCTTGTTGGTAAGCTCGAAGCAATATTTTCCCATCGTTTCAATAAATTCGTCGACACTCGTGAATCTGCTTTCGACCTCCGCTATTTTCAAGATGCCGCTGAAGAAAAAAAGAAAAGTTAAGAAAACTTTAAGTTAAGAAAAGTGCGAACCCTATTTTGAGGACGCGATTCGCTTCTTTTATGTAGCCGGAAAGCTCTTTTCCCATGAGAGACAAGCAAAAGACCGCCATGTCGATAGATGATGAATATAAATTGGTGTTCGCCATATCACATTGAGTGACACGATCGTTGAGGGCGACTAAATCTAAGGAAAATACTTTCGCAGCAGGAACTTGGAGAGCTAGATTCGCTTCACCGCAACCAAAATCAGCGATGACCATTTTATCGAGGTTTTTGCTGAAAATAAAATCGTTAGTAAGGTGAGTCTAGACGGGTTTTTGCCATATTGCGGCTCTACTTCACGTTTAGGGGTTTTTCTAGGGATTTCCTAGGAATATTGGGTGAGAATTGGTCTCCTGGGCGTTCCACAAAACACCAAATGTTCCCCTCCACATCCCCCAACCTCCCAGCTCTCTTCTATCACCTCCCCTACTCTCCTGGATACTCCGTCGACCACCCTTCGCCACCGCGTACTCTCCTTCACCCTCCGCCAACATTTCAACGCCTCCCTTACTCTCCTTGACCCTCCCCAAACATTCCAGCACCTCCCCTTCTCTACTCGGTCCTCCCCAAACATCCCAGCACCTCCCCCACTGTCCTCGGCCCTCCTCCAACATGCCAGCACCTCCCCTACTCTCCTCGATCCTCCCCAACATCCCAGCATCTCCCCTACTATCATCGACCCTCCCCCAGCATCCAAACACCTCCCCTACTCTCCTTGACCCTCCCCCCAACGTCCCAGCACCTCCCCTACTCTCCTTGACCCCCCACCATTCCAGCACCTCCCCTACTCTCCTTGACCCTCCCCCAACGTCCCAGCACCTCCCCTACTATCCTTGGCACTCTCCCAACATCCCAGCACCTCCCCTACTATCCTCGGCCCTCCCCCAACATCCCAGCACCTCCCCTACTATCCTCGGCCCTCCCCCAACATCCCAGCACCTCCGCTACTATCATCGGTCCTCCCCCAGCATCCAAACACCTCCCCTACTCTCCTTGACCCTCACCACTACCTCCCCTACTATCATCGACCCTCCTTCAACATCCAAACACCTCCCCTACTCTCCTTGACCCTCCCCACCATCTCCCCTACTCTCCTTGACCCTCCCCACCATCTCCCCTACTCTCCTTGACCCTCCCCCAATATTCCGGCACCTCCCCTACTATCATCAACCCTCCCTCAACGTCCCAGCACCTCCCCTACGATCCTCGGCCCTACCCCAACATCCCTACTCTCCTAGGTCCTCCCCAACATCCCAGCACCTCACCTACTCTCCTTGACCCTCCCCACCATCTCCCCTACTATCCTCGGTCCTCCCCAACATCCCAGCACCTCCCCTAATATCATCGACCCTCCCCCAACCTCCCTTTTCCTCCACAAAACCTAAGATCCCACCTTTTTTTGATGGATTTGATAATCAAATCGAGAGGATTGATCGGCCACTGCTTTACTTGCTGCTTGAATCCGTCATGATATGCTTTAAATGACTCCGGATCTTCGGAAAAAACGTCATCAGATTTCCTATTTTCCGCTTCATAAAGCTGTTGGTTGATGAACCTAAAAAAATTGTAAATAATTCAATAAAAATGTCCATCTTGAGACCTGAATCTTGCAGAAGCGAGTCTCCCAGACATCCTTTCCCTCAGACTCATCGATTTAGAATTCTTAAATTTAACTTTATTTTTAGGACGTGAATTCGAAGCAATGGATGGATTTATTTTTGACAAATCTTTTGAACTTTTTTTCTTCGATCGCCCCATTTCAAATAAGTCATAAAACTAAATAAACGTCTAGAGCACAAGGTGATTTCAAATTTAAAAAATTTCTTTTACACAAAACATCAAGAAGTACAAAACAAACATACAAACAAAACACACGTGAGTTGATGATAAGAAACGCTGATAAGAATGAAAGGTTTTTGCCCAGTGCTGTACAATTTTAGAGAAAAAAAATTTCCCTCTTCAACATTGAACTACATTCGTCAAAAATGAACATATTTTCAGGCATTCATAAAAAAACGAATCAACATTTTAAGAGCCAATTTTTCGTCCAAAATCCTCAAAATCAACATTTATAAAGCCAAATTTTCGTTTAAAAAAAAAACCTCAAAATCAACTTTAAAGTGGCAATTTTTCGTCAAAACCTCCATAATCATTGTTTTAAGAGCCCAATTTTCGTCAAAATCAACATTTATAAACCCAAATTTTCATCTAAAAAACCTCAAAATCATCTTTAAAGACACAATTTTTCGTCAAAAACCTCAAAATCATGGTTTTAAGAACCGATTTTTCGTCAGAGAATCTCAAAATTAACATTTTAAAACCCAGATTTTCTTAAAAAACTTCAAAATTAACATTGAAAACTTTTTTTTTTTTGTGGGGGGAGGGGCGCACTGTGAAAAAGTTTGGGAACCTCTGCACTAGGGAACCCTCTTACATTAGTTGTTTAATTCTCCGCTAGAATTGAATTACATATTATTAATTACTTAACGAAATGATTCTTAATTTATATTTTAATTTATTAAAAATAAATAAAAATTTGTAATAATTATCGTTACTCAAGTAATTTTATGAAATATTTTTTATGGATTTCTCTTTTTTCCATGGCTAAGATTTGGAAGGCACTGAACTCGCCACGAGTCTCACGGCTAAAACCGAAAACTTACACACGCGCTTCTACCTCGCTTTGGTTTATTCCTTCGGTGAGATATTTTATTATTTCTTTATTTTTCATCATTTATCAACTAAAAATTATTGTTTATTTGAAAATATCATTTAAATTAGACATTATGATTACATTATTTTTTATTTTTGTCTTGCTTTTTGTAAATTACGAGTGAAAATGGGATAACCTACGACCTCGCCTCATTTTTATTTCGTTTTATTTTCTAACTTTGGATTTATTTTTGGATTATTCCGTTTGCTAATTTAAACGGATTATTGATTGTTTATAATTAAATCGAATTTTATTGTCATTTTATGGTGTAGAAATGTGTTTTTGGCGAGTCACGGACCACGTGACCGGCCCACCAGATTTCCTTCGTTTTCTTTATTATTACGTTATTTATGAGAATTCTCTTCATGCTCCCTAATCTCATTTGCGTTTTCTTTCTTTACATTCTATGAATTTGGTCACTTTTTTGGTTTTGACAATTATCAGACTTGGACCTCTGTTCATGCGTTTTGGGCCCCTCTACTGTTTTGGACCCTTTTTTGTCTAGTTTGGTCCTCTATTTAGCTAGTATTGGCTCTATTTTTATGTGTTTTAGACCCCTTGGATAGATGTTATGCTGTTTGGTCCCTTGTATGCTTGTTTTGTATCCATTTTAGACTGATTTAAATCTATAGCATTTCAAATGGTCTTGATTTCTGGCATGCCAGGGTTTTGGACTCCTTCTAGACTTAAGATCTCTTGCTTTTCACGTGGTTTGGACCCATTTGAACCCCCCCTCCCATTAGGACCCATTTAAGACTGATTTGGACCCCTCTTTAGCCGGTTTGGATCTATTTTTCGACTCGTTTAGACCCATTTAGGAATGGTTTAGATCCTTCTAGACTGGTTTGGACCCTGTAGGAATGGTCTAGACCCACCTAAACTGGTTTAGGGTTTTAGGAATGGTTTATCTATTTATCCTTTGTTTTAGATCCTCCTAAACTGGTTTAGGGTTTTAGGAATGGTTTAGATCCTTCTAGACTGGTTTGGACCCTTTGGAATGGTTTAGATCCTCCTAAACCGGTTTAGGGTTTTAGGAATGTTGTATCTATTTATCCTTTGGTTTAGATCCTCCTAAACTGGTTTAGGGTTTTAGGAATGGTTTATCTATTTATCCTTTGGTTTAGATCCTCCTAAACCGGTTTAGGGTTTTAGGAATGGTTTAGATCCTTCTAGACTGGTTTGGAACCTGTAGGAATGGTTTAGATCTACCTAGACAGGTAGGGTTTTAGGAATGGTTTATCTATTTATCCTTTGTTTTAGATCCTCCTAAACTGGTTTAGGGTTTTAGGAATGGTTTAGATCCTTCTAGACTGGTTTGGACCCTGTAAGAATGGTTTAGATCTACCTAGACAGGTTTAGGGTTTTAGGAATGGTTTATCTATTTATCCTTTGGTTTAGATCCTCCTAAACTGGTTTAGGGTTTTAGGAATGGTTTAGATCCTTCTAGACTGGTTTGGACCCTTTAGGAATGATTTAGATCCTCCTAAACCGGTTTAGGGTTTTAGGAATGTTGTATCTATTTATCCTTTGGTTTAGATCCTTCTAAACCGGTTTAGGGTTTTAGGAATGGTTTAGATCCTTCTAGACAGGTCTTTACCCTTTGGAATGGTTTAGATCCTTCTAGACTGGTTTGGACCCTTTAGGAATGGTCTAGATCCACCTAAACTGTTTACGGTTTTAGGAATGGTTTATCTATTTATCCTTTGGTTTAGATCCTCCTAGACTGGTCTTTACCCTTTAGAAATGGTTTGGATCCTCCTGAACAGGTTTAGGGTTTTAGGAATGGTTATCCTTCTAGGCTGGTTTGGACCCTTTAGGAATGGTTTAGATCCTCCTAGACAGGTTTAGATCCTCCCAGACCGGTTTAGTCTGTTTTGGACTGATAGATTCCTGACAATTCTTGATCAACCTCATTCATTGCCAAATTTTTCTCTCTTATATTTTCTTCTAGTTTTACGCTTTAAGGGTTAATTGCATCACAAATTTGTTACTTAATTGACTTAATTTATGCTAATAACAATATATTAACAACTTAATGACTTAATTTATGTTTTCAGTCTTTAAACATCGTAAGATATCCCTACTACACTGAAAGATGGGTAAGGAAGACAAGGAAACTTGGAAGAGCAACTACTTCAGCAAGTTGATCGTAAGTTAAATATTATTTAGTAGTTTTTCATATAAAAATATTATTTTTCAGCAACTTCTTGAAGAGTACCCAAAGTGTTTTATTGTGGGCGCCGACAATGTCGGTTCAAAGCAAATGCAACAAATTCGTGTTTCACTTCGAGGTTCTGCGGTCGTTTTGATGGGTAAAAATACGATGATGAGGAAAGCCATCAGAGGTCATATTGAGAGGAACCAAGCCCTTGAAAAGTAATATTTTGTCATGTTTTGGCCTTACTTAATGCTTTTTTTAGGATCTTACCTCACATCAAAGGGAATGTCGGTTTTGTTTTCACACGTGGTGAACTCCCTGAAGTGAGGGACAAGCTTCTTCAGAATAAGGTGAGGGCTCCCGCTAGAGCTGGTGCCATCGCTCCATGCCCTGTCATCATCCCTGCTCAGAATACAGGCCTTGGACCAGAAAAGACATCTTTCTTTCAAGCTCTTTCCATCCCGACCAAGATTTCCAAGGGAACCATTGAAATCATCGTAAGTTTCTTATTTTATGCATGAATTTTCAAGCATTTTCTTTTAGAACGACGTGCACATTTTGAAAGAAGGAGACAAAGTCGGAGCCTCAGAAGCGACGTTGTTAAATATGCTGAACATTTCTCCGTTTTCTTACGGTTTAGTCGTCGAAATGGTTTATGATTCTGGAACCGTTTTCGAGCCGAAGATTTTGGACATAAAGCCGGCTGATTTACGCGTCAAGTTTTTGGAGGGAGCCGCTCGTTTGGCTGCGGTTTGCTTGCAAATCGGTTACCCGACTATCGCTTCTGCTCCTCACAGCATCGCCAACGGATTGAAGAACCTTATGGCGATCGCTGTCGAAACCGACATCAACTTCAAAGAAGCAGAAATGGTCAAAGAATATCTTAAGGTATGTTTTTTTCTTTAAAAAAAGCTCCCAAATATCTTCAAACTTCCTTTTTGTTTTAGGACCCATCGAAATTCGCCGTCGCCGCTGCCCCAGCTGCTGCTCCTGCTGCGGACAAAGCTGCCGCTTCGCCCAAGAAGGAAGCAGCCAAAGAAGAGTCCGAAGATTCCGATGAAGAACTCGGATTCGGTCTTTTTGACTAAACTCGCAAATGCCTTGAAGTGAACTAAAATTTTTGTATTTGTGGAGGACCAGACGGATAAATAAAAAAAAAAAAAAAGTTGTTTTTCTGCTTTGTAGCTCCTTTTAAGCCCTTAGTTTTGAACACCTTCCAATTTTTCGGGAGGATTTTCGTTGTGATGTTTGTACATATTATGTTACACTGAAGCTGGGTTGTAAGATTAGGCCCCAAATTGGCAACACTGTCGAAAGCCCAACCTTGTGCGGTTGCCAGATTGGGCCCCAAAAAAGAAACCCAATTTGCAATAAAGCGCCCAAATCGGCAACACTGCTGTCGCCTTCATAGGTATTAACATTCCGCCACGTTCCAATCCTGAAAGAAAAGCGGTTCCAGTGCTATGGGCGTGGTGGAAAGGATAGAAAATCAGCACGGGAGTGTCATGTAAGATATGAAACATTTTTGGTGAAAATCCCACTTCCATAACCACCAAACCTTTTTTTTTTTTTTTTTTTTTTTTTCTCCAATTTCATTAAAGCATTTTTCTCAAGTTTTTTACTCGTTGACCAAAAATGGGACTTGGAAAATAAAGAGTTTCAGCTACACGTTTTCGGTCCAAGATTTATATCTACTATCTAGTGTGAAACTTGTTAACTACTCCTGATACGAGAAGCTCAAGCTCTTTTCACGCGTAAAATCCCGGGAGAGCCCTAAAAACGCGTAGATGAAACTCCCTAAATGATCTCCCGAAATTGAGGTTAGGAATGTACTTTGTACTATATTTTATTCAAAATCAAGTTATACTTTCTGAAAGTAGTAGGTATGGAAATCCTGATAGGAATCGTTCAAAATCGCTTTTCTAGATCTCGTTCTTCCGGTCGTATTTCAAAGAGGAAACTTTCATATTACATTACGTTTCCATAGAAAAGTTGCTCTGTTGTCGCTCTTGATTTTTTGGCTCGAGGCCCACCTCAAACTCCATCCAATCCGGCCAAAGTGACGTCTCCCCGGAAAAGCACTAATAGCAACTTTTTTTTTTTAATTTAAATTATTTTAAACTAAATCAAGGAATTTGGCGCAATCAAACAAGGAGAGGGTCTGGGAGGTGATGAGAGAGTGGGGATATTGTGAGGTAGAGGATTTTAAAGAAAGTGCTCGATATTTTATTCAATTTTTTGACATCTTTTTATTTATTTTTAAATGGGAAACCAACATTGAACGTCTCTCAAACTCGATCGAAGCCTTCGGCTCTAATGACGGCTTTAACTCCCAGGAGAAGCGACGATCTTTCGTCTCCCTAGAGGATTTTAACACATAATTTAATTTATGGTGTGGATAAATGGACTTATGTAAATATCAAGATGTATATTTTTTTTAGTGACAAGACAGATTTTCATATTATAGTCTATCAATTTATACATAGCATAAAATAAAATAATTTGCGGACAATTCGTGTTTGTTAAGGGGGATCCGACATCAAAATTCTACCAAGTGTGCGAGAGAGAGGGAAGATTCTCAAAAGTAGTTTCCTCGTTTTGGGCACTAAAAATGGTCGGAATTTTTTTTTTGAAAAGTGCGTTCTCATTATTTAGGAAAACTACGTGCTGTTTAGAGGGCAGTTTTTCCGGAAAAATTTTCCTCGGGAAAATAAAAAGTGCAATTTTCCACCAAAACTTTATTTTTGAAAAAACAGGTAGTCATCTTGTAGGTTTTGACGAGCTGATTCCAAATATGCTAATATTAAGACGATCGGATGGATAGATTCGTCGGTACGAGATTTTTAAGGATTAGATGCTGCGGGGAAGGGGAGTTAAATTGTGGGGAAGCAAAGATAGGCACTTCTCATTCCCTGAAATCTCCTGAAAAAAAAGAAAGAAAAAACATAAGTACCTACATATTCCAAACATTTATAACTTATTGTAGTGTTTTTTATATTTTTTATGGCCCAAGAATAACCTTTCTTAAAAAGTTCATTTTTACCGATTACGAATTTGTATCAATCTATTCGAGCAATTAATTAAAATGCTTTGTAATTAACAACAAACTTCATTAATTACTTTTGCGATGTAAAGTTTAATTAAAACGATATTTCTTAGAGATCCCACCCTTGCTTTCAGCGGCCAACTACAAGAGTACGGTCCCGAACAGTTCCCACGTTAATTTAGAAACCTACAAATGGATTTCGAGGTTAATTTTTTCAACCCTCGTTTACATAAGTGAACTCATTACATAAGTTTATCAGTAATCGTTTTTTACAACGTAGTTGGGTCCTTTTTACCACAGATTTGGGTACCTCACAATCAAATCAATATCTAATTTTAAATATATTTAAACAAAAAATTTGTTTCATGTTAAAAAAAAGTCAAATAGTAAACAGCAGTGACAATAAAAAAAAAAAAAAAAAAAAAAAAAAAAAAAAAAAAAAAGGCTTGCTAAAAGTAGGGCAGTAAAGCTAGGGATGAAATAAACGGAGCGGAGGAAATAACATAAGAGTTGTTAATTAAGCAAACAATAGGCGTGGGCAAGTATTGACAACAGGGTAATTCAGTTACCATTGAAACCATCTCCTGAAGGGGAAAGAAAACTTTGTTACAACAGTTTGTATGAAATTAGTTCCTCGTTTCAACCAGGTGAATACACAGTACTTTTGCTATGGCCTTCCAATTCGATTATAATACATCAGAATTTTTCATTATTTGGATTTTCGGGGAACCTCTCGAACTGGTCTTCCCGGTATGAGTAACGATCGCTCCCTTGATCGCCCCCATTCGGAGATTAGTATAACGCCTCCGATTATTAAATTTATCAGTTTGATCTAGCGTAAACGACCTAATCAAAATAGCCGCCTTAGCACATTATAATGGCGGAACATTAACGTCAAATCCTGTTTTGGTTCAACATCAAGTAGGCCATTGTTCGCCCACCTATGTCAACTCAATTATTATAGCTAGTCATATCAGTCATTTAGGTCAAAAAATAAGAAAAATCGGGAGATTGTCCTCAAGGATCTCTCATATGTACCTCGGAATCGGATAATAGGATTATGAAAACTTGTAATCTTCTAACATGTAGATCTTTCCTTATCCGTACTCGTTAAAATGGTAGATCTGTCCTTATCCGTACTCGTAAAACTGGTAGATCTTTCCTTTATCCGTACTCTTAAAACGGGTAGATAAAGATTCCTTATCCGTACTCATAAAACTGGTAGATCTTTTCGTATCCGTATTCTTAAAACGGGTAGATCTTACCTTATCCGTACTCGTAAAACTGGTAGATCTTTTCTTTATCCGTACTCTTAAAACGGGTAGATCTTTCCTTATCCGTACTCATAAAACTGGTAGATCTTTCCTTTATCCGTACTCTTAAAACGGGTAGATAAAGATTCCTTATCCGTACTCATAAAACTGGTAGATCTTTTCGTATCCGTATTCTTAAAACGGGTAGATCTTTCCTTATCCGTACTCGTAAAACTGGTAGATCTTTTCTTTATCCGTACTCTTAAAACGGGTAGATCTTTCCTTATCCGTACTCATAAAACTGGTAGATCTTTCCTTTATCCGTACTCTTAAAACGGGTAGATAAAGATTCCTTATCCGTACTCATAAAACTGGTAGATCTTTCCGAATCCGTATTCTTAAAACGGGTAGATCTTTCCTTATCCGTACTCGCAAAACGGGTAGACCTTTCCTTATCCTTATTTTAAAACGGGTAGATCTTTCCTTATCCGGACTCATAAAACTGGTAGATCTTTCCTTATCCGTACTCGTTAAAATGGTAGATCTTTCCTTATCCGTACTCGTTAAAATGGTAGATCTGTCCTTATCCGTATTTTTAAAACGGGTAGATCTTTTCGTATCCGTATTCTTAAAACGGGTAGATCTTTCCTTATCCGTACTCGTAAAACTGGTAGATCTTTTCTTTATCCGTACTCTTAAAACGGGTAGATCTTTACTTATCCGTACTCGTAAAACTGGTAGATCTTTCCGTATCCTTACTCTTAAAACGGGTAGATCTTTCCTTATCCGTACTCGCAAAACGGGTAGATCTTTCCTTATCCTTATTTTTAAAACGGGTAGATCTTTCCTTATCCGGACTCATAAAACTGGTAGATCTGTCCGTATTTGCACTCTTAAAACGGGTAGATAAAGATTCCTTATCCGTACTCATAAAAGGTAGATCTCTTTCGTCTGAAACTGGTAGATCTTTCGTATCGTACTCTTAAAACGGTGATAGATTCTTATCCCGTACTCTAAAACTGTATCTTTCCGTATCCTACCTAAACGGGCAGATCTTTCCTTATCGCGCTACTCTAAAACGTGTAGATCTTTCCTTATCCGTACTCGTTAAACTGGTAGATCTTTCCGTATCCGTACCCTTAAAACGGGTATATCTTTCTATCCGTACTCTTAAAACGGGTAGACTTTTAGTATCCGTACTCTTAAACGGGTAGATCTTTCCTTATCCGTACTCATAAAACTGGTAGATCTTTCCGTATCCGTACTCTAAAACGGTAGATTTTTCATCCGTACTCGTAAACGTTATATCTTTCTTATCCGTACTCATAAAACTGGTAGATTCTTTCCTTATCCGTACTCTTAAACGGGTAGAACTCTGTATCCGTACTCTAAAACGGGTAGATCTTTCCTTATCCGTACTCGCAAACGGGTAGATCTTCCTTATCCTAATCTTTAAAACGGGTAGATCTTTCCTTATCCGGACTCATAAAACGGGTAGATCTTTCCTTATCCGTACTCATAAAACTGGTAGATCTTTCCGTATCCGTACTCTTAAAACGGGTAGATAAAGATTCCTTATCCGTACTCATAAAACGGGTAGATCTTTCCTTATCCGTACTCGTAAAACTGGTAGATCTTTCCTTTATCCTTACCCTTAAAACGGGTAGATAAAGATTCCTTATCCGTGCTCATAAAACTGGTAGATCTTTCCGTATCCGTACTCTTAAAACGGGAAGATCTTTCCTTATCCGTAATCTTAAAACGGGTAGAACTTTTAGTATCCGTATTCTTAAAACGGGTAGATCTTTCCTTATCCGTACCCGAAAAACTGGTAGATCTTTCCGTATCCGTACTCTTAAAACGGGTAGATCTTTTCTTATCCGTACTCGTTAAACTGGTAGATCTTTACTTATCCGTACTCATAAAACTGGTAGATCTTTCCTTATCCGTAATCTTAAAACGGGTAGATCTTTTCTTATCCGTATTCTTAAAACGAGTAGATCTTCTCGTATCTGTACTCGAAAAATCACACAATTTTACAGCATAGAATTAAAATTTCATCGTAATTTTGGAGTTCATTTTAAACGTTACAATGAATTGATAACTTTAGGTTTTAAGATGGAATTTCGGATGGAAAAAAGCAGATTCCATTTTTTTGTTCTCCCCCTTTTAAAAGGCGGATGGGAGATAAGGTGAGGAATATTTTGACTTCTTGAATTCCGTGTAATTTATCAATGTACACAATGGGTAAAGAAAGAGAAAGGAGGCGTCATAATTCTAAAAGTTGACTTGAAGCATTTTCCTTTTTCCCTCATCTGAATCTTGGTATTACCTCCATATTCAGTTAAGAAGGGACCTGTTGATCTGCAGGATTTATGTAGCAAAAGAAATGGGGCCTTGGCACCACTCCCGTTTATTATAGCACTTCCGCTATTAAACTTCTTTATCCGGTTCATTTTATATTTAGCTCGTTCAACACTCAACAAGAAAAGAGGATCTCCCCAAGTAGTTTCCAATCCTTTATTTCCCATCCTAAGGACTTGTTCAAACAACGGATTTTTACGAAACTTCTTTTCAAAATTTATTTCTTTCAAAAATTTGAGATATGTAGTTCCTCCTTTGGGTTCCAATTCCATAACTACCAAACTAGACTTTTTTTCAATTTTTTTTTCCTTTTAATTTTATCGATTTTTTTGGAACCTAGGGTTTTTTTTCCTCTTATTTTCCTTGAAAAAGTAATATCAGCTTATTTATTTTTATTTTTTAAATAAATAATACCCTCTTCAGTTTTTTCGGAAAATTAATGTTTACATTGTACAGTTTTTTGGGGTTTTGTGTGAGTTTATGTAAATAAAAAATGCAGATACCTTGAACGAATAACTTGGTTGAATATTTTAAGTTGCTTTCCGAATGCCTTTTTTTAAAATGAACTTTTCCGGAATGAAAAATATAAATAACTGTAATAGAATTGTCTCATCACATGAGCCGAGATTCGTACCTTCAAGTTTTATTCATTACATTCCTCTTTTAACATCCATTACAGCTACCTTCGGCTTTAGTATCCCAGTGACTAGGAAAGGTGCTTAGGTTGTTTTATGGCCTTCACTCTTTTCAAAGTATTCTAGCCACCTCCACCTGCATAAAAAACCACACTTACCCTAAGTTTTTTTTTATCTACAAATGTGTTTATTCAGGTATTCTTACTTAGAAGAAAATGTTTAATTTGTCTTTATTTTGGGATTGCCTTCATAAGGGCCAGGGGAAAAACGATGAAAGTCAATTTTTGCGGATTTTGAGATATTAGTGCTAATTAGGGGCTATGAAGGACTACTATCATCTGGTAGAACAACAAGGGGAAAAAAGATGAATGTTACATGCATTACATAGGATCAAAAGGATGAATAGAAATCAAACTTTTTCATTTTTTTCGAAATAACTTTTTGGTCCCTTTCATCTTTTTCCCCCCTGGAAGTGAAAAAAACTTCTTTTTTGGTTTTAAACATTTTTTTAATGGTAGATATTTAAGTTGAAATAAAGCAATTTCCGTTGAGAACTCACCCTTTCTAATTTCGATGCAACTTCTCTTGATGTTCATCGCGGAAAAATATATTACAACTCATTTCGGAAGCCCTAATTTAAAATGCACCCTCAACAACACAAATCAAGAGGAACCAGGCAGATGGGGTTCTCGGACGAAAAAACAAATGAGTTTTCCTTCTTCAAGATGACGTGGCAGTACATCGCAATGTTAAATCAGTTTTATCATAAGATAGAATTTGAAAATGGAAAATGCTGAGGAAGTGATGGTTGATCGCAGGGGTGGACTGGGACCTTAGGGTGTGGGTGGGTTTTCAGTTGAGGGGGAGCAGAAAATTGGCTCTTAGAAAAATATTTCAGCAAAAACAGAGGGGTTCCCAAACTTTTGACAAAAAAAAATTTGCTCTTATAACCATGATTTGGAGGTTTTTGACAAAAAATTGTAAATTTAAAGTTGATTTTGAGGTTTTTTTTTTGACGAAAACCAGGCATTTATAAATGTTGATTTGGAGGTTTTTGACGAAAATTTGTAAATTTAAAGTTGATTTTGAGGTTTTGTTTGACGAAAAACTAGGCATTTATAAATGTTGATTTGGAGGTGTTTGACGAAAATTTGGCTTTATGAATGCTGTTTTACGAAAATTTGGCTTTTAAATGTTGATTTTCAGGTATTTTGACGAAAATTAGGCTTTTTAAATGTTTATTTTGTTGTTTTTTTGACGAAAATTAGGCTTCATAAATGTTGATTTCGAGGTTTTTTCAACCAAAATTTGGCTTTTAAATGTTGATTTTAAGGTGTTTTGACGAAAATTAGGCTTCATACCTACATGTTAATTTCGAGGTTTTGACGAAAATTAGGCTCTACAAATGTTCATTTTGAGGTTTTTCACGACAATTTGGCTTTTTAAATGTTTATTTTGATGTTTTTGACGAAAATTTGGCTTTTTAAATGTTGATTTTGAGGTTTTCGGACGAAAATTTGGCTTCATAAATGTTGATTTCGAGGTTGTTTTTTTTTGACGAAAATTTGGCTTTTTAAATGTTGATTTTGAGGTTGTCAGACGAAACTTAGGCTTCATAAATGTTGATTTCGAGGTTTTTTTTTAAACCAAAATTTTGCTTTACAAATGTTGATTTTGAGGTTTTTCACGAATGTTTGGGGATATTTGCATAACAAAAAAAATATCTTGAGCTCGGGGATAGCTTACGCTCCCAGTTTGGGAGTCACTGTGCAAAAATAACGCTTTAAAAAAAAACGCCTCTATGTATATGTTCTGTCCCCCCCCCACGGGGCCAGTCCGCCCCTGGTTGATTGGGAGGGGGGGGGGATGTAGAGGAAAGTAATGGAATGGATATCAGTGATGTTCCTTCAATCCGCTCTCCTGAAAAGTTCTAGTTTCCTTAACTTTTTTTCTTTAGCGGTTCCTAAAGTTGCCCCATTTGTCGGTAATTACCTTTGGGAATAATTAAGTAATTGGGAGGGATATTATTATTTAAAAGACAATATAAGGTATTCGGCCTCCAAAGTAGTTTCCGCTGTTGCTGTCCAACGTTTTAATAGCTTTCGATTTACAACGAATGAATTTTTAAAAGAGCTTTAATCATTAAAAGGTTGAAAATAGCAAATCGAAAACCTCATACTTAAAACTTAAGCTCTATTAAAAGCCTTATTTAAAGATTTCATAATTCGAGAGTGACGTAGATGACATTTTCGCTGATTAGAATACCATTAAGGTCTTTAATTATCAATTCGCTTATTCCAGAAAGAGTTCTAATGGAACGTTTTTAAAAAAATAAAAAGTAAGCCGAGAGCACGTGTTCTGGAATAATTAATTAAAAAGTGGGAAAGAGAGGTATCGCGGTGGTTGCGACGTAAATACGGGCTGGCCCTGAAAAGCGCCAGCGTAGCGTCCAGAACCACGCGATAAGTAATAGTGATAGAGCCAAGTGGCCAGGGTGGCTAACTAGAGCCGATGTAGAAGCCGGGAGGGCGAGAGAGCGGTTCGGCGTGAGTAAGCAGCGAGGGTCCGTTCGATGTCTCGAGCCCGGAGAAGGGCGAGCGCCGAGGGCCGAAGCCCGGCGAGGCGGCTTGAAGTTTCTTCGGCTTCTTCTTGTTGAATAGTGATAGTTTAAAGTCTTAGAAAAGACTGATTAAATTCGAGGTCTCTCGCCCCGTTTATATAGGAAATTTGGATGGTAAGGAGGGGATGTGTATTGGCCAATCAAATGAGAGGAGAGTCTAGACGAGTGGAAGGGATGATGGGGCCAATAGGAAACGAGAGACTGTTCTTTATTAAAAATGTACAAAAGTGAAAGAAAATCGAGGCAGGCGCTTTTGCTTGACTGAGTGGCGAAGGCGATTAGAGCCGCCACATGGCTCCCCCCAAAAGCGTAGGCCGAGATGGCAGGGAGATGTTGATGTCGTTCCGTTCGAGGTGAGGCGTCGAGATGGGCAGCGGATTCCTTGAAGTACTGCGGTGAAGGCTTCAGGTGCAGAAGTCGTTCGCCGGTCGTAAAAGGTTGAAGTTCGTCGTGCTGGCCCCGAAAAGCGCCGGTGTATCAGTCGAAATTGTGAGCAACGCGTTGTTGCGTGGAGATGTGTACCGTGGCCAAAGCTGCTGCTGAGTAGAAGACGTTCGCCAGAGGTACGAGTTTGCATGGCGTCAAGGCGACGTTAGCCATGTAAAATTGCTTGAGGACTGAGGACTGTGGCTCGGTAGCGTTGGACACGAGCAGCAGAGGTCCGAGTCGAAATTGCACTCAAGGATCGTGGCTCGGTAGCGTTGGACACGAGCAGCAGAGATCCGAGTCGAAACGAGGCTCGAGGATCGTGGGTCGGTAGCGTTGGACACGACCAGCAGAGATCCGAGTCGAAACGAGGCTCGAGGATCGTGGCTCGGTAGCTGTCGACACGAGCAGCAGAGATCTGAGTCGAGGAAGTCTAGTTGAGAGCTTGAGAGAGTGCGGTGAGAACTGTGGCTCGGTAGCTGCGGACACGAGCTGCGAAAGTTCGAGAGTCTCTCGTTCGAAGTAGTTGTAACATGGGCAAAAGGTGCTAGTAAATAGCAGAGATTCACCGATGTTAGAGCGATTGTGTGAGTCATTGATTGCGAGTCCGGCGGAGGGTCATATCAGTCCTCTGAGAGAGGAGGATCGCCTTCGGACAGTGAGAATGACGTCAAGATCGAGTTTTGCGTGCGGGTCACCAGTGTTGAGAATGAAGAAGTTCAATCACGTCGGGTTTGTCACCAATATCGCGGTGGTTGCGACGTAAATACGGGCTGGCCCTGAAAAGCGCCAGCGTAGCGTCCAGAACCACGCGATAAGTAATAGTGATAGAGCCAAGTGGCCAGGGTGGCTAACTAGAGCCGATGTAGAAGCCGGGAGGGCGAGAGAGCGGTTCGGCGTGAGTAAGCAGCGAGGGTCCGTTCGATGTCTCGAGCCCGGAGAAGGGCGAGCGCCGAGGGCCGAAGCCCGGCGAGGCGGCTTGAAGTTTCTTCGGCTTCTTCTTGTTGAATAGTGATAGTTTAAAGTCTTAGAAAAGACTGATTAAATTCGAGGTCTCTCGCCCCGTTTATATAGGAAATTTGGATGGTAAGGAGGGGATGTGTATTGGCCAATCAAATGAGAGGAGAGTCTAGACGAGTGGAAGGGATGATGGGGCCAATAGGAAACGAGAGACTGTTCTTTATTAAAAATGTACAAAAGTGAAAGAAAATCGAGGCAGGCGCTTTTGCTTGACTGAGTGGCGAAGGCGAATAGAGCCGCCACAAGAGGGTCGTAATAATTAGCTTCAAAATCAATACACACAAAAAAAGATGTAAATTTTTAAAAAATTGATAATTCATCTTGTTTTACAGTATATTGCGTACAAATTGTTCGTAGATTTGAAAGAAAATAGAGGTGAAAGTTTGTCTTTGGGCTCATATTTAGGTTGTGGTGGGACAGGGACATAAATATCAATACAGGTTGTTTTTCCGCTGTGAGTGTCGCCTGTGGGAACCCTATATAACAGTTTGCTAGTGGGCCACCACTCTTCCCAAATATAATGTGACAAGTAATAGCTTTTAATGTTCACTAAAAAGGCTAAAGCGTTATTATTTATTAGTAATGCTAAAACGTTTGAGCTGTTTAAAGGTCAATTTTCGTAAATGAAGCGAAAGGCTTTCATAATGGCTTCTGTGATTCAAAATGTTTGTCAAAATCAAAGAATAATCTTGCTAAAAAGTGTGCATTCAAAAAAATAATTTGATTTTATAGTTTATTATGCAGTGTGGGGGATTAATGAACATAATATATAGTAGGGGGACTAAAACACTACCTTGAGGGACACCCAAGTTATTGATTTTTTCCGTTTTTCCCAGGGTGACCAGATGGATTATGCGTGATTTTACGCATTTTTCAAGATTTTTACTCAACACACATTGACCTTATGCGTAGAAACCTTTTTAAGCAATTCTGGGACGACAAAAGTCTAGAATTGGACCCTTTTATACAAGAAAAGAGTCTTTTCAGTTTGATTTTGAATTTGTTTTTTGACAAGAAAAGACCCTTATCAGCCAAATCTTGACCTTTTTGACAAGGGAAGATACTTTTCAGCCTGATTTTGAATCTTTTGGGATAAGAAAAGACCCTTTTCAGCCAGATTTCGACCCTATTTGACAAAGGAAACACTTTAAAGGCAGATTTTGTCCATTTTCAGACAGATTTAGACCCTTTTTGACAAACAAAAACATTTTTCAGACAGATTTTGACAATAAAAGACATTTTTCAGCCAGATTTTGAACCTTTTTTGATAAGAAAAGACCCTTTTCTGTTAGGTTTAGACTTTTTTGACAATAATAAAAACCCCAAAAAAGATCAAAGCGACTCGCACGGAAACCCACGTGTGTTCCTTCACGCTTCATCAACCACAATGGCGCTCCTCTCTTCGCCAATCGGCTAGCCGAGCGTACCCCCCCGGCTTCGCCCTTCCCAACCGCCCTCTTCTCTTATCATTTGACGTCACTTTTGGGGAAAGTAAGAGTGCAAGCAAATGACGACATGAAAGTAAGTATTTCCCGTCCATTCGACCGACGACATGTCGCCACACCACGACATATATGTATATATATATCTGTTATATGTATATATTTTCATTAAGGATAAATTTTATGAAAGTCGACTCTATCCAATAAAATCGCATATTACAATTGAACGCAACAACAGTTCCGACCGCGACGCTTCAAGATATGAAAGCAATAACCCTTTCATGAGGAAAATATTCTCAGGGTTTGACCTGTATAATTTTATTGAGGCAACGTGTAGGACGTAAAAACCATCGCTTTTGAAGAGGAGGGTCGAATATTCGGGACCTTGAGGGTCCCAATAGTGGAGAATTTAATTTTTTCCGGTATTCACTGCCGGGACAAGGGCGGATTCGAAACGCTACATTTGTACATCCAACTATCCTTATTTAAACCTTCAAATATTACTCGTTATTTGAACTCTTTCTTTTATGTAAAACCCTAAAATGGCAATCCTTCGACTTTTTGTGCATATTTTTTTAACCATCGTTACCAATATGTGATAAAATATAAGTCTTTACGGCACTTTTAATTAAAACAATCTTCAAATTCGACCCTAAAAAAGTAGTCGTCAAAATGACGAAGGTTTAGTAATAAGCGCCTACTAAATAGGATTACCTTTCTAGGGCATATATATTGATGGTTTCAAACTTTTTATCTAAATTTTTGACTATTTAGACAAAAAAAACTTATTTTTTTTACTGAGGAAGGTTTCCTCATTTCATTTTTAACCGGATTTCTTTGTGAAAGAATTGAAGTACAATAGTTTAGGAAAACACTTTTGGAAATTTGAAGCGTGTATATTTTATAAAAGGTAACGGAGAGGAAATCATATATTTTTACCGAACTATACCCTTGGATCATAAGCCAGGTGTGTGAAACAAACCAATCGGCCGAGGATTTGAGGTTTGGACGGTTTCCAGGGGGTTGCAGGAAGCTCATAAAATTCTCTGTTCCCAAGGGTTTTACTTGTGAATAATAAAGCTCACCCTTCCATGCACGAAAAGATCGATTTTCAGATTGGATACCAAAAGGGTGAACATTTTTTTGTTGGTAACTTACCAGTTTAGACTCATGAGTCGTAAATAAGTCGTTAGGGTCGTTTCCTTCAGTTTCTAAATGTGGCGAAAAAATGAATATGAGAGGAAATAAAAGAATCCTGTCTGGTGGTGTCTTTACCTTGGGTCACGTATTATGCGTTGTGACATGTGCGCTGGCTCAGTGTGTAGAATGTTTATAATTTATGCGCGTTGCGGCATCCGACAGAACGAGATGTACTTCTCTTACTAACTATTTTGCTTCCAACCGGGCGGACTTCCCGACCCTTTGTTATCTACGCCCATGGTCGTTAACCCTTTTGTTTTGTCAAGTGTTTGTTAACAGTTTTGTTCTCTGTAAATTATACTGCCACAGTTTTCATGTTCGAGCACCTCCTATCCCCCTCTCCTTCAGTCTTCTTAGACGTCACTCTTCATCCGAGTGCTTATAGTAACCAATTGAAGTGACTTTCATCTTTTTTTCCCTTTGTTGTTCTACCAGATGATATCACTCCTTTATAGCCCCTAGATAGCGCTAATATCTCAAAATCGACGAGATATATAGTATATACAGGGGCGGACTGGCCCGGGGGGGTGGACAGAACCCCCCCCCCGTGAATACGTAGAGGCGGCGCCCCCCGGAGTCAGTTTTTTTAAAGCGTTTTTTTTGCTCAGTTGCTCCCAAACTGGGGGGCATAAGCTGTCCCAAGGGGGGGTGTGGGAAAGCTCAAGATTTTTTTTTTTTGTGCAAAATCCCCAAACATTCGTCAAAAACCTCAAAATCAACATTTTTAAAGCCTAATTTTGGTCAAAAAACCTCGAAATCAATATTTATGAAGCCTAATTTTCGTCAAAAAACCTCGAAATCAACATTTGTAAAGCCCAATTTTGGTTTAAAAAAACCCCTCAAAATCAACATTTATGAAGCCTAATTTTCGTCCAAAAACCTCAAAATTAACATTTAAAAAGCTTAATTTTGGTCAAAAAAAACCTCGAAATCAACATTTATGATGCCTAATTTTCGTCCAATAACCTCAAAATCAACTTTAAATTGACAATTTTTTGTCAAAAACCTCAAAATCAACGTTTTAAGTGAAATTTCTTTTGTCAAAAACCTCAAAATCAACATTTTAAACCCCAAATTTCATCCAAAAACCTCAAAGTTAACATTCAAAACTTGAGGATTTTATTTGTTTAAAAGGGGGGCGCACTGTGATAAAGTTTGGGAACCTCTGTTTTTAACTAATATATTTTTCTAAAAGCCAATTTTCTGTTAAAATTTTTTGCCCCTTCCCCATCCGGGCGCCCCCTTAACTGAAAACCCACCCACACCCTAAGGTCCCAGTCCGCCCCTGAGTATATATAGGGTTACATATAGCAAGTTACCTAATCAACCGCATTGAGTTTTATGTAATTTTTCTAAAAATATCGGTTTCCTTCTTTTTCAATTTTAATTTAACCCCTGAAGAATATTTAGGGTATTACATAAAGTATTTAGGATGTATTTTTAGAAGAAATTTCGTTGCGTGACCGAGTCGAGATTTTTTTTCAAGGGAGAATTTATTTTACAGAACATAACATAAAATAGCAAAAAAAAAGTATGAACTAGAGGATGAATAGGGGATTTTTCCAGGGGCAATATGAAGAAGTGAAGGAAAAAATATTGATGAATTTGTTTTTAAGGTAACCTAATTCATTCAATGAGATGAGGGATCGCAAGGGAAAGAAGAGACGTAAAAAACAGTCACTTTGTCTTAATTTAAATAGCTAACGCATTCCATTAACCGAGGAATATTAAGCAGGTTAGCTGGAACCATCATTTACATTTTATAATCCGCTTTCATTAGAAATGGTGGCCGATGAGAAAAGCAGGCAAAGGTGGCAAGGTCAAAAAAAAAAACCTCTTTGATGGGGTGGGTGTTATAAAAACATCCGCTAGTGTTCCGGGCGCTAGGGGAAAAACGGCCGTAAGGTATCAAATTTTTATGATTTTCAAAAAAAATAAAAACATGGCGACCTATATTAATGTATTCTAAAACTAAAATTCAAATGAAATTTTTCAAAAAAACCAACAGTTTTTGCAGGACATTGGAGAAAATGTCGCGGTAGGACCAAGGCCACTACCTAGACAGGGTCCATGACGTCACCATTAACCTATTCCAGAAAATTAATGAAGCAAGAAACTCAAAAGTCTTGACTTGATGACTTTTCATATAAAAAGAACTTTTCTTTTTTTCTCGTATAGGATTTCAATAGGTAACTAACAATACTCACAATATAAAACATCTTCAAGTCTGTTGTTATTTATGGAATAATAATGAAGTAAAAGAGGGGAAAAGGGCCCCTTTTAATTAATTCTTGTCCTAAGATTTTAAGAGGGACGGTAAAAGCTGGTTGGGCTCGTTCTTTAACCATCAGTCATCTTAACTCTAAAAAGAAACGTCTTAATTAGCTCTATTTAAATGTGTCTTTAGGAAAACGATGAAAAGAAAGTAAAACCAACCCACATCTAGCAGACCTTTTTTTTAAAAATGATGCAAGTGTCAGTAAAGAAAGATTTAAAATTAAAGATCCAAAATGACTTCTGAAAGTGGATAAGTATAATAAATGTGGCAGTTTTCCCTTTAAAACGGGCACAAAGCGTTATATGAACGACTAGACGTTACTAAGAAGTGGGGAATTAAAAGCGAGCAAATGGCTACATTCTAGAAAACGTTATGGGGAGGCTTTAAATTTTTGACTATTCGCTTCCGCACTAAAACTATATTATACGTTGACAAAAAATGGATGCTTTAGAGGTTATGAAGATTCAAGAGGTTTTATATTGTCTATAAAAACGAGTCGTTTTCGCAGTTAAAACTCCCAACATTTTTTTTACAGGAAAAGGTATTATGGGATGCAATTTTAGTAAAATATGGATGAAATCGAAGGTACTATTTATTTCAGACTTGGGTGTTATTTTAGTCCATAAAAATTGAGTGACATGCGTGGATTGATATATCGTTTTCTGGTCAAAGTTGGTAATAAGAGTTGAAATTGATGGGGGGAAATGGAAGATCTGAATCCGATTTCGACAAATCCTTGTTTTAATTGAGGAGGAATGGCTATTGTATCCGAAGGAGCGGGGATTGACTAGTATCGGGGGGAATCACTTGGTCAATTTGTCAAGCTTATCGTAGGTTGTCGTTGGGCTCACCAGAACATCCAAATATTCTCTACAACAGAATCGTCGGAGATGTGAATTTTATATATTCGAACAAATCAATTACCGCCAAGTGATCAATACAGTTGAAGGACCAGGGGGGAAAAAGAACTTTTTCGTCCATTTTGAGATATTAGCGCTATCTAGGGGCTATGAAGGAGAACTATCATCTGGTAGAAGAGGGAAAAAAGATGAGAATCCCCCCGGCCCTTCATTTACACATAGGTTAGGTATCAAAAGATTCCTTTGAAGTTCAAATATAAATTTTTGAAATTGATAAAAGTTTTATTCATTCGGATGGAAAATGGGAGGAATCTGGGAACTTTCAATGAATTAATTTTTAAGAGGGAAAAAAATGAACAAAACCAAGCGTTTTAAATATTTTGTGAATTTTTAACAAATTGGTAAAAAAAAATAATAAAATATTAAATCTAAATAAAATGAAAAAAGTAAGTAAAAGGTATGCTCTATCCATCCATTCGTGAGAACTCATACTCTATTGCTCCTTCCGCTTAGTTGAATGTTGAACAAACTAGCTGCTAATAATTAGAGAGGAAACCCATTGATTGTTCATAAAGCTTCGAGAGCCACCGTAGAGTGGGAGGAAAACTGGGACATCTCAAACAATGGCCAGGTACGAGAATAATGATAAATCAAAAACACATCAACGGGTAACAAAAATGAGTCCTGAATTCAAAATAGGTGCGTTTTGACTCAAAGATTTTATTGTTTTAAATGGTCCATTTGGGTCCCAACATGGCACAACTTTTTGCAGCCCAAAAACCTCGACTTTTCATATAACTCTGAAACGGGACATATTATCTGGAAAACACTTTAGTAGTGAATTAAAGACGACAAAATTTTGCGTCGATGAAAAAAAAGTTTGCTAAAATCGGTCTAATAGACAAGTTTTTACAGGTGATCAAAGAATTTAAATTTTTTCAAAAATAAAATTATTTACGAACAATGCACAATTGGATTTAATTGTTTTATCATGTTTAGGACCATTAAATAGTTCTTTTAAGTTTTCGTCATCATCACCATTCGTCCGCCATCTTGAAAAACTGTCTCAAATCGACAAGTTTTTGATTTTTTGACCTCTAGCTCTAAAACTATAGGTTCTAGCGACTTGACTGTTAAGTACAAAAAGAAAGTCTGTACAATTCTGCGTCTAACGAGCTTTCCGGCGTCAAGAACGGTCTATCCGTTCAGGAGATATCGATGGTCAAAATTTTCCATTTTTTTGAAACCAAGCAGTTGTCCGCTAGAGTTCGGGCTAGTCTCATTTCAAAGGTTAAAAAGTGAGGATTTCACAAAAGACTGCCGCCTTACAAAACATGTTAAATATTACTATTCAAGGCAGGTGTCTGGACAAAAATAAAATCAAAAAAATTAAGACGGAAAAGAATGTTTTGATTATTATTCAGTGTATAAAAGCCCATTTCCAAATACCCGAAAAACGCTTCCCGTCACGTCCAGTAAACATCAACTTATGTAAGGAACTCCAGGTTTGGATGGGATAAATTTAAAAATTTTTTCATATTCGTTTTAAAAATTTCCTACGTCACTAGCGAGCTTTAAATTTCAAATTAGTCCCGCTTTTGGCATTTCATTTTTATAACAGATAGCGAGCCTGAAAATTCAAACCATCAATCAAGCATCCTATTAAATGGTGATGGCATGTCACACTGACAATAATTAAAATACTAAAAGGCACTCTCAGTTTATTATTATTATTAAATTAATGTTTGATGTTAAATAAATACATTAATACAATTTAGCTCTTGGAAATAATGATTCGTGCCTCCCGCTAATGTTTCGAGAAAGGGGTGCATTAACGCGACTCTATTGGATGGACACCTACTGTTGACCCGCGATGTCATTCCATTAAAAGATTCCATTAAAAGAAAGTGACAGAACGTGTCACACATTTACCGGCTTTTTCTTCTATTCAGAGCCCCAGCGTAATCAAATTTTTTTTTACTAAAAACCCTCTATAGGGATGAAATTGGATAGAAAAACCTATTAAAGTGGAAAATATAAATTTACCATATTATTGAACGTATAAATGAAAAGCATCCCGAATAAATAACTAGATTTTACAATAGTTTTCAAGAAAATCCTATGAAAAACACGTTTTCTGACAGACAATTGAATTATTTAAAGCTCCTATGAGAATGAAACATTGAATTAAGTAGGTGATATTGTTCGAGATTTTGATATAAGTTGATGTTTGGACAGGGGTTTGATTATATTTTCGCTACAAAGGGAATACCACTATGGAACCACCGGCCCGCGCCCTCTTTCCACATCCTGCCACCCTATAAAGCTTTTGAGATACGAACCCTATTACCTTCTAAACCTTACTTTGCTTTTTGATTAACTAGAACAAGTGGGAGTGCCATTTTTATGATCTGAATAGAAAAATAAAAATGCAAGAATCACATATCGCGATAACGATGACATCAAAGTGATAAAACATTGTGAATTAACATTCTTAAAGGTGCAATGGTTCCAAAGGAAACGAAAGGTTTTTTATGAGGTGTACTAAGGGTACCACAAGGTTGCGTTTTAGGGCCCTTGTTGTTTATCTTGAATATAAATGATCACCATACTTGCCTGAGATTTTGGCCCTTTTTAGCTTAATTTTGAACTTTTTTGGATAAAAGAAGACCCTTTTCAACTAGATTTTGACCCTATTTGACAAGAAAAAGCCCTTTTTAGCTTAATTTTGAACCTTTTTGGATAAAAGAACACCTTTTTAACTAGATTTTGACCGTTTTTTTTTATATAAGAAGACCATTTTCAGCTAGACTTGGACCCTTTTTAGCTTAATTTTGAACTTTTTTTGGATAAAAGAAGACCCTTTTTAACTAGATTTTGACCCTTTTTGACAAGAAGTGGCCCTTTTTAGCTTAATTTTGAACCTTTTTGGCTAAAAGAAGACCTTTTTAACTAGATTTTTACCCTTTTTGACAAGAAAAGGCCCTTTTTAGCATAATTTTGAATTTTGTATACCTAAGAAGACCATTTTCAATCAGATTTGGACCCTTTTTGACAAGAAAAGGCCCTTTTTAGCATAATTTTGAATTTTTTTTTGTATACCTAAGAAGACCATTTTCAATCAGATTTGGACCCTTTTTGACAAGGAAAGACCCTTTTCAGCCAGACTTGGAACTTTTTTGACAAAAAAAAATTAAGAAAAAAGCCCTTTTCAACCAGACTGGGACCCTTTTTGACAAAACCCTTGTCATCCTAATTTAAACCATTTTTACTAACAATGACACCTTTTTAGACATATTTTGGCCATTTTTTACAAGAATAGATTCATTTCAGCCTTTTTTAAAACCTTTTTTGATTAGGAAAGACCCTTTTCAATCTAATTTTAACCATTTTTACAAACATTGATACTTTCCAGACAGATTTTGACCATTTTTTCAGTCAGATTTTTACCCTATTTGGCAAGAAAATATCCTTTTTGGCCTAAATTTGGACCTTTATTTGACAAGAAAATACTCTTTTTATTAAGTCAAAATGTCTGTCACAAAAAAAAACCTTTTTTCAAGACTCGCTTAGCTCTAATGGTACCTAAAGTAAAAATGAGCAAGGCTAAAACCCCCCAATCAGTAGCCTTTAATATATGCGAATGTAGATACCCTAATTTACCGTCGGCAATAATTCATTAGGTTTGATTGTTTAAATGCCAAAACCCTTTTTCACTGTCCAATCATTTTCCAGAGGAAAGGAATTACTTTATCGTTGAATCACGTTTTCTATCTCGGACAGAGGGAACTATTTAAAATGATTCATTCCTATTGATTTCGAAAATTCGTCCTATTATTGATTAGCAAAGCTTTTATGCTCAAAAAGAGTATTAAACGAATAATAGAGCATTTAGACTATGGAGGAGGATATAATAATTTCTTCTGTATGCTGTAGAATGTTGTTTTTGTGGACTTGGGAATGAACTTTTTGGTCATCATGAATGGTTAAAAACTATCATTTCTAACGTAAAAAACGCCGATTCCAAATCTGGTACCGGAAATCCAAAATTGTGAACGGAACTTGAGATATTGACGGTTTTGTGTGAAAAAAACGGGTTTTTAGTGAAAAAAATTTATAATCAAGACGGCTTGAGAAAGGAAACCCCAGAAAACGGTTTTTTACTCAGTTTAGTATGCCATTTAATCCAATTTTTTTACATACTGATTCGAACTCGGTATAGAGAAACCTATTTCCCTATACTCTGGACTGATTTATCACAAAAAGGATGGCTCTGCTACCCACTTCCATCATTTTTGACACTTAATTTTTGATGGATTAAAGATATAAAAGAGTCCTGGTGGTCTTCATCCATTTTTAAAATTAAAATTATATCGGAAGAATGTTTTTGCAACCATAATTGGGGAAATGAAATTAAATCGATTTTGTCTTTTGGGGAGGAAAGGGTCGGAAAGCAACCCGGAAAGGATAGAAGTGGAAAAGAGTCCAGGGGGAGAGACTTTTTACGGATGTCCGATAAGACCGAAAGGAAACAAAGGAAGTGAGCTGATTTGAGGAGTCAAATTTTCAGCCTATTGAGTCAAGCCTCAAAAAACGTCTTTATATTACGATATTGTAAGGGGATTCTCCCTCCAGAATTGTTTGTTTCTCATTCAAGAGATCGCAGCACTATCACCCCCAAAATTAGTTTCCTCGTTTTGGGCACTAAAAATGGTCGGAAATTTTTTTTGAAAAGAGAGTTCTCATTCTTTCGGAAAACTACGCACTGTTTAGAAAGCGGTTTTCCCGGAAAATTTTTCCTCGGAAAAATAGGAAATGCAATTTTCCACCAAAACTTTATTTTTAAAAAAACAGGTAGTCATCTTGTAGGTTTTGACGAGCTGATTCCAAATATGCTAATATTAAGACGATCGGATGGATAGATTCGTCGGTACGAGATTTTTAAAGCTTAGATGCTGCGGGGTTTCGGGGAGTTCAATGAGGGGGGCGGGGAGAAAAGATAAATTTTCCCTTTGTCAAGGTCAGGATTCTTCAAACCGGTTTTTATTTCAAGAAACCATTTGCCTGCTTTATTTTCTACAATGTTATCATTCTGTAATTTTAAATTTTTATCCTTAGCAGACTGACTTTTCTAAAATCTGACTTTTTCATCGGTAAAAATCGAAAATCCAGCGTTTTTGTCGCCTCGTGGATCAGAAACGTTTGGTCCTACAAAAAATCTTAGTAGATCAAATTTGTAGCAAACTTAATAATCTTTAGTTTTGTTTTTATAAAATTTTCTGAAATCTAAGAACACGAATTTACAATTGTTGATTTTGAGTTTTTTGACGAAAATATGGCTCTTAAAACTTTGATTTTGAGGATTTTGGACAAACATTGGGCATTACAAAAGTTGATATTGAGGTTTTTGTCGAAAATTGGGCTCTTAAAACCTTGATTTTGAGATTTTGTACGAAAAAAGGCTCTTTAAACTTTGATTTTGAGGTTTTTGGACGAAAATTGGGCTTTACAAATGTTGATTTTGAGGTTTTTGGATAGACAGATGGACAATAGAGAGAAAAAAAATAAGCCGTTTGAAAAGTTCGATGACCTTGAAGGAGTGAGAGTGATGTGTCATCTTTACTTCCCCAAAATAAAACTCCCCTTCCCCGCACCATCTAATCCTTAAAAATCTCGTACCGACTAATCTATTCATCCGATCTTCTTAATATTAGCATATTTGAAATCAGCTCGTCAAAACCTACAAGATGACTACCTGTTTTTTCAAAATTTCTGTTTTGGTGGAAAATTGAATTTTCTATTTTCCCGAGGAAAATTTTTCCGGAAAAACTGCCCCCTAAACAGTACGTAGTTTTTCAAAAGAATGAGAACGCGCTTTTCAAAAAAAATTTCCGACCATTTTTAGTGCCCAAAACGAGGAAACTACTTTTGGGCATCTTCCCTCTCTCTCGCACACTTGGTAGAATTTTGATGTCGGATCCCCCTTAAAGAAAACGTATTTCTATAGATAAGAGAGCCATTATAAAAACGAACTTCTGAAGATATAACTTGAAAAAGGGGAGATGAAGGGATGGCCCCGTAGTTAAAGCGTTTCTCAAAAGAGTAAAGTATAATTGTCAGAGTTTTACCAGTCATTCCAAGGCCAAATTGATGACTTAAGGGAATATAAATTTACACAAGGGGCGAAATGCCGAGTTTGAATCCATCTCAGGGGCCGTAATTTAACCTTCAGCCTCACTCCGCAAAGCTCCAGCTCCCATGGGCGACCCTAACAATCCAGATGCGTTGGAACCTTCCAATTGCTTCGCGATATACCACATCAGACTTTACAGCCCGAATTCGATATTTCAATAACCTCCTTCCATTTCACGAAACTCTCCTCTATAAAAGCTAACAATTTCATATAGTTAACCTATAAATATTTTACTTATGTTTCTTCTTGCGCCACTATTGGCTTTTTTTCGGGTACTTTATCTTTTGATTTTGTTTTTGTTGAAGTGGGAGACAAGGGGGATTTTTTTTATTTATTATAAATGAATTTAGTGAGGTAGAGGATCACCGTATATTTCCGAGATAAATGATAGAAACATTTGAAGATGTTGGCCGAAAACGTCTCAAATCACCAAAAGAGAAAAAATGGGTTATAAGAAAGGTTTGCAGTCATGTTAGATCCATCTGTTACGACCCCGGATCGTCAGTTTGCAGAAACTCGTAAAAAAAGAATAATGTCGTACGTTTGGATAGAAAATATTTGTAGGGAGGGGGGAAAGCAGATTTTTTTACCTTATGAATCAGATTTTAGGCAAACATGGATAAAAAATAAGCGGAACGTGAAAGCATGAACGCGGCCGCGTTCCGCCCCGCCAAGAAAAACCCTAAATAAGCAATATTATAAGAATGAACTATTTTAGAATACGGATCGATGAATTGGAATCGCTTTTTTCGTGGGTAGGCATAGGGCTCCATTAAAACCAATAAGTTTTGATCTTCTTTTTGGCAAACACGGGCCGATAAATTCTTACCAAGTTTAATTGGCTTGTCAACTATACGGCCGTGAAGATTGCTTTAAAACCGAGTTTTAAAGATCTTTATCTTTCCGGAATTCGGACGGTTGAATCAACTTTTATACACCATTTAAAACTTTTGTTTTTTTTTAAAAATGTTGCGGTCGAGAGGTAATTTAGTCCAGTCAATCTAAGCCCAAAAAGGCCAACGGAAATGGTGGGGTTAAGTCCCCTGATTAACCACAAAAAAGTCCCCTATCGAAACCGAAAGAGTTTTTAAGGTGATTTTTTTCGTTTTTTCTGCAATATCTCGAAAACCGTTAGTCTTAGGCGAAATAATTTTTAGTACAAAATTAAAGATAATTAAATTTGCTATAATTTTGAGCTAATATGATTTTTTCGTAGGACCAAACGTTTCTGAGCTACGAGGTCGCAAAAAAACCGGAGTTTCTATTTTGACCTCTAAAGGACAGAAGACGTCATCTAATCAAAAAAGTGTACTTAATAAAAGTTGTAGAAAATTCAATTACCTTTAAAAAACGACTCTCAAAAAGCAATTAACGATCAATAGGCAGGGGTGGGGGTACATTTAAAAAACGTCACTGACGACCATTTTCACAAATACCTACATAATTCCTAAAATCAAAGGGTCAATTTTGAGATTACCAATCCTGAAGTACATAAAGACAAGGAGATTATCTAGCATGCATATTATTGAATTCGAAGGAACTTTATAGGGACTTGGCAAGTTTAACGACTTGTGTCAACTTAGTTCTTGACATTTCGAATATTGTTTTGATCCATTGTTCAGGAAGAAACGATCAAAGAAAACAAATGACATGATTATAGCGAACAACAGGTACTTCTAACACCTCCAACTTTTTCAAATCACCGCCTTTTCACCGCAGCAATAAAAGTTCATCCGAAACAATGGCCCGAGAAACTTGGACGGTCAAAAGAGGGACGAGGAAAACTTACGAGGCAAAGGGAGATGGTTTTAGTTCAAAATCTTTGGCTTTTAAAACCATCGAGATAGGCCTTCCACGGCCCCTTATGTTCAAAATAGCATATTTCAAAATATACATATTTTAAAGGTTCTTTTCCGACTTTTAGGTATCTTTCTTTTTCAGTTGCAATATATATAAGCAGTTCTGATAGCATGGTTTTGATTTTAAAAGGGCAATATTATGGAAGGAGGGTTGCAAAGGATCGATTCTGTTAAATTATAATTCCGGGAATGTCGGTTCAAATGATACATTGAGAGAGTAGCGGAAACAGGCTATTTCCAATGGTCCCTTGTCCAGTTTCCGCTTACTTCCCATCTGCTCTGAGGCACAAATATTAATATAGACCTCCCACAGGTGCTCCCCCACCCCCCATGATACATAATGTATAGCTTCTCCCTACCGGCTTCTGAATAACTTATCACATATTTCGACAATACCTTATGAGGCATTGACATTTTTGAAAACTTAGGTAAAATCATTCATCGCCCTCGATCCCATATTTTCCAATTAGGATGCATTCTGGATTATAAACCCTCGTATTTTTTACGACTACGTCCATATTTTCTTCGAAAGAGGATCATGGGTTACCGGTTCCCACTACTCCTTCTATCCATTCTCTAGGCGATTAAATAGTAACAAACTAAATTATTATTAGTATTACTACTATTACCTACTATTTACTATTGCTATTGAGATACGTAGTTATCTTAGGGCACTTGTAAAATTGGCCTAAAAACTAGTAGCTTTGAGTACTATCTCAAAGATAGTAGTCGTCAAAATGACGAGGGTTTACCAATAAGCGCCCACTAAATAGGATTAAACACAATACAATGGCCAAAATGGCAATATCACATCATTTCCCAAGTTTTCACTAATTTTATGAAAACTGAAAAAACGACTTTTACATAAATGTTAGAAAAATGGGTGTAGTTGGGGTGTAGGGTTGTCACGGAGCGACTGGAATAACAAGATTGTCAACTCCCCAGCCGCTTTCCTTCTTCGCCCTCCCCCCATCCCTTCCCGTGCACTCCCCCCACCCCTCGCCCTTTCCCCTGCCACCCATCCCGTTCCCAAAAGTGTTCACTCTTCTCTATCTCATGTCTTTGGACAAATTGCCTAGTTTTATTTCTCAGCCGGAAGCGCTTTATTGGAAAAATCTTCACTTTCCCAGACAAAAACTCATTTTGTTGGAATCAATGGCCTCCCCCCCTCCAGTAGACGACAAAGTGCCAAATATTATGCGACGAATCCAATCATTCAGACTTTCCTTCTCTCTCCCTCTTTTTTCCATTCGCCTAAATGATCCTCTTATAAGCTTTTGGTAATAAATTTTCAAAGTTGTTGCTGTTATTTTTTTTAAAATACATATTTTCAAAATTTAACTTTTTTTAAGGACAAACCATGAATCTCTTTTAAAGAGTTCAAGCAAACCGTTTTCGGTCTACTGGGGCACGGGTAGATCTACCAGTTTTACGAGAGATAGTCCGGGTAGATTTTCCCACCATTTCTTGGCGTTTAACAAGAGAAGGTCACGGTGAGTGGGGAAATTTTTTTTGGTGATTCTACATCAAAAAATAGTTGACACGTGTCCGAGCGTTTCTTCCAATGGGCACCTTGAAGTCAAAATACGATTTTTTCAAAATCGACAAAAAAGTTATTGATTTCTATGTAAAATTTCATGAGGAATCCGATGGCATAAATTAAAAAATCCTAGGACCAATATTTTTGAGTTATCGCTAAAAAACCGCTTTTGGAACTAAGTAAACTACCCCAGGAAAAATTTGCTCGTCAAAAACAACATTATATTCGTACTCAGCACCCCAAAAAACCTTAATATATTAAATTTTATCAAGATTAAAAAATAAAATTTTTTTTCCCTTAGTGATTTGTTGATAAAATTTAATATCTATAGGTTTTTTGGGGTGCTGAGTACGAATATAATGTTGTTTTTGACCAGAAAATTTTTCCTGGGGTAGTTTACTTAGTTCCAAAAGAGGTTTTTTAGCGATAACTCGAAAAAGATTGGTCCTAGAATTTTTTAATTGATGCCATCGGATTCCTCGTGCAATTTTACATAGAAATCAATAGCCTGTTTATTGATTTTGAAAAATTCGTATTTCGGCTTCAATAGGATGTCACTCTAGTGGGAAACTTGTTGTACTGATAAGTGATACGAGAAGCTGAAACGAGACATCTCAAATCACAGTATTCAAAGAAGCAGCACTTTTGTGGAATATCAATCATATGATCCGAGTTGTAAAATAAGTGAAAACAAGATACCATTAAAGTTATAAAAGAAAAAAAAAACTTTGAAGTTTTAAAGTAGTATTAACCTCGTAAAAAGAAGTTTACCGATACTTGAAATGATTCAAGTAGGGAGGAAAAAAGAAAGGGGAAAAAATTCGATGAAGGGGTGAACGAATTTCTTCCACTTTAAATTACACGCTATCTTAACTGCATTCCAAAAGGGAGGGCGGCTAGAAGGGAGGAGTGTGAGAGGAAATTTACAAGTTAAACTTGAAGAGGTACCGCGAAATGTTCTAAAATAACTTGAACCGCTTAATGTAATCTAAAGAAGCTTCCCGGAGAAAATCTTGGACATCTTATCAGACGAGCGTGCCAAGTAAAGTTTCACGCTTATGATACTGACAAACTCGAGTGGCACATGAAACAATTTCACTTAGGTGTAAACTCGGAACAAAAGGGCGGGCTCATTACAAACCGGCTAGCCAAAGTGGAAATTGTTAGCCAACTATTTCGAGGGAGGCTTTGCCCCATTAGTGTCTCTGTACCGACTCTCCATCCGACCCCTCTAACCCTAACAGAGCCGCTAATGAATTGAATATAATAACAAAAACAATTTCGTTTACCTTTTACCTCGAAAACTAATTGTTCTATCAACAAGGGCTTAAATTTAAAAAAAAAAGTAATGGTCCTGGAGCTTGCCCAGAGACACGAACTTTCTCAAAGGTCTACAGATTTCGGGGGATCCATAAATTTCGGGGGAAATGAATCCTTTTTTTCTAACATAACTTGAATTTGGTGATAATTTTATGAAAATGGGACTAATTTCACTCAAACACATTATAATTACCTAATTAGTTAATTAATTAATTTTTGAAAAAATTTTTTTTTCAATCATAACATGAATTTGGTGATAATTTTCTAAAAATGGGACTAATTTCACTCAAACATATTATAATTACCTAATTAGTTAATTAATTAATTTTTGGAAATTTTTTTTTCAATCATAACATGAATTTGGTGATAATTTTCTAAAAATGGGACTTCACTCAAACACATTATAATTACCTAATTAGTTAATTAATTAATTAATTAATTAATGAAAAAAAAACTTCTTTTTTTTTATCATAACTTGAATTTGGTGATAATTTTATGAAAATGGGACTAATTTCACTCAAACACATTATAATTAGCTAATTAGTTAATTAATTAATTTTTGAGATTTTTTTCAATCATAACATGAATTTGGTGATAATTTTATGAAAATGGGACTAAGTTCACTCAAACTCAATATAATTACCTAATTAGTTAATTAATTAATTTTTGGAAAAAAAAATTTTTTTTTGCAATCATAACTAGAATTTGGTCATAATTATATGAAAATGGGAAAATTAAGTTAATTAGTCATAATTACCTAATTACATAATTAATTACCTAATTACGGTATCACGTGAAGATAATTTGGTTAAAATTTGGTGAAGATCGGACCGGTAGAAAGCCCGTAGCACATTTTTGCAAACTTTAGACAGACATATCTCCGCCATTTTGTCGAATTTCAAAAATCGCTCCCGTCACTTTCAAGATAACCACGAAAGGAAGATTGTGTGAAAATTTCGTGAAAATCGGATGAAAATTGTGGCCGTGAAGTGTTCCGGAAAAAAAAAGGCGACAGACAAAGTCATGCCCGACAAAGATCAAAAGTCAGTTTGACCCTAGGGGGTCTGGAAGACCCTTCCCCAAAAACCCGAATCCGACGGTATTACAATAACTTCTCTTTGAGAAAGTTAAAAAAAAAAGTATTTTAATTAGAGAGTCGCTTTGTAAATGAAAGACGGCCAACTTAAAGGTAGTCAATTCAAAGTTATCAGGATTAGGGAACGATTGGGATTCGTAGGCTGTGCAATTCTAAGGGCGGATGTCTATGTTGGGTGCCCCCCCTTCTCTCGTATATATTAGGGTAGCAAATCGAGTCTAGTCTGAATCAGGGCTTTTCAGTAATTGCTACATCGCTCTAGGACAATAAGTTGTGTATCCCGTGTTGGAGGGAGCGGTCGGAATCTTAATTAATCAGTCTTAGTATTCAATTAACAAGCTTATAAAAAAGGGGTTGGGACATTTTTTACAAAGCAAGCTATTGAAAGGAGCCTCATTAACTCGCCTTTCGACGAGCCCCTCTTTACTTTTCCATCGTCTTAACCATTTGATAACCATTTTTTTTAACTCCTTAAAAATTCATTATTCTTTATTTTTAAAAAAAATTTGAGACAACTTTCCTCATGTATTCGGAAATATTGGGGAATCTAAAAACAATGAAGAAAGACGTTAATTTTATATTAATTAGGTCACGGAATCGATTACAAGTACCGCACGAAATAAAACCAAGCTGAGGGATATCAGATTATCCAGAACTCTTCGGTATCCTGTTATAACATTTTATAATCACCGAAAAACTCAAAGGTATCAATTTTCAATTTGTTGAGACTAGATGATTCGGTGCCACCAATTTACGACAGTAAATCATTCGACTTTGGCCAACTAATAATCTCGTAGCACTTTACTATAAATTGGTAAACTATACCATCCTGAGTAATATAATATGTATACCATTAGTTCATATTCATCATCTTAATTACAAATGGGAATCAATGCTTTTACTTTAAACATAAATAATAACTATGAGAATACGTCCTTTCGTCCTAAAAACAACCTTGAAGCAACTCGTCATAATTCTCATCTTAAAATGGCAAAAAAGCAGGGTTGTCAAAAACTTTTTTTTTCTCAAATTTTGTTTAAAAAAAACTTTTTTTTTGTTTAAAACTTATTTATTTATGTATTTGTTTATTTATTTTACCGATAAAACTAAATAAAAGCTTTTCCCCACAGAGAAATTTCTAGGAATTGATTGATTGATTAAGTATTTCAACTTCCTCTTGTTCTTGGAAATCTGCGATTTCTGGTAACCATAAAAACAGCCCTGGGTGTCATTTGTCTATTATTAATGGCTTTTCGGTAACATCTAGGTGATAAGGGCGAGAGGCGACTTTCGTGGAAATAACAAAAATAATGAAGTTCTGTAACAAAAAGGCTTTTTTTTTTTTTTGGATCCGACATCAAAATTCTACCAAGTGTGCGAGTGAGAGGGAAGATGCCCAAAAGTAGTTTCCTCGTTTTGGTCACGAAAAATGGTCGGAAAATTTTTTTGAAAAGCGCGTTCTCATTCTTTCGGAAAACTACGCACTGTTTAGAAAGCAGTTTTCCCGAAAAATTTTTCCTCGGAAAAATAGAAAATGCAATTTTCCACCAAAACTTAAAAAAAAAAACAGGTAGTCATCTTGTAGGTTTTGACGAGCTGATTCCAAATATGCTAATATTAAGACGATCGGATGGATAGATTCGTCGGTACGAGATTTTTAAGGCTTAGATGCTGCGGGGTTCCGGGGAGTTAAATGAGGGGGGAAGAAAAGATGACTCACCTCTTTCATTCACTCAAGGTCGATGAACTTTATTTTTATTTTAAGATTGCCACCGATGAATACCTATTTAAAAAATATAAAAGAAAAAAATAGCTTCCTTTCCTTTGGAAATCAGCTAAAAATTGTTGTGAATCGGCCAATAGCCGAGGCATCTTAGGATATTTAGCGGGAAAATTAGGTGCAGTCGTAATCTCCATCTTATTTTATGTTTTTTGGGTCGCTGATTACGAATCTGAAGTTTGCAAACAAAAATCTTGCCCGGAACCTTGTCAAAATGGCAAAAAAAGTCAAAATTTTGGCACTTTTTGAGGTTTTTTTGATTATATCTCAAAAACTACAGGTTTTGGCGAATTGGCCGTTCAGTAAAAAAAGAAAGCCTATAAAATTACCTAAAAATTCATTAATCATTTGTTTAATTCGGTCCAGCCATTCGGCAGCAATCGACGGTCAAAAAAGACCTCCGTTTTATGGCCGATAAGGATTAAAACAATTACGGTGGGTTTGACGGCGGTCAACGGTGTGGGAGAACTTTCCGCCCGATTGAGCTCGGACTAGTCTCATTTTAAAGGTAATTTAGTGCTTGTTCTTTTAAAAGTTGTCCGAATCCTATATCTATTATAGTTTTGACTCCAGAGCCAAAAATGTAAGTCGAAACGTGAACGGCAATTCTAGGTTTTACACACATATTTGGCTCTGGAGCCGAAGCTATTATAGATAGCGAATCCGGACTACGTTTGTTTAAACAAATGATAAATTACCTTTAAAATGAGGGTAGTCCGGTTTTGGTGCAACGAATAGCTTTGGCTCCAGAGCCAAACGTATAATTCAAAAATTGAAGGTAATTCATATTTTTCATACATATTTGGCTTTGGAGCCAAAAGTATTATAGATACCGTATTCGAACAACTTTTAAAAGAACAAGTGATAAATTACCTTTACAATGAGTATAGTCCGGTTTAGATCCGATGATTAGCTTTGGCTCCAGAGCCAAAAACGTAATCGATAATTTAGCGATGTGTCAAATTTGCACTTACATATTTGGCTCTAAAAACAAAGGTATTATAGATACCGTATCCCGGCTACTTTTACAGTAATAAGGGCTTAATTACCTTTAAAATGAGTCTAGTCCGGTTTGGATCAGACAAGTAGCTTTGGCTCCAGAGCCAAAAAAGTCTTCGAAAATTGGATCGACCACTCAAGCCGTAGCGTATCATAGATCAATTGAAATTTGGAGAAAACCAAGAAAGGTAGCAATCTTAAAATAAAAATTAAGTTCATCGACCTTGAGTGAATGAAAGAGGTGAGTCATCTTTTCTCCCCACCTCATTTAACTCCCCGGAACCCCGCAGCATCTAAGCCTTAAAAATCTCGTACCGACGAATCTATCCATCCGATCGTCTTAATATTAGCATATTTGGAATCAGCTCGTCAAAACCTACAAGATGACTACCTGTTTTTTAAAAAAAAAAGTTTTGGTGGAAAATTGCATTTTCTATTTTTCCGAGGAAAAATTTTTCGGAAAAACTGCTTTCTAAACAGTGTGTAGTTTTCCGAAAGAATGAGAACGCGCTTTTCAAAAAAAATTTCCGACCATTTTTAGTGCCCAAAACGAGGAAACTAATTTTGGGGGTGATAGTGCTGCGATCTCTTGAATGAGAAACAAACAATTCTGGAGGGAGAATCCCCCTTAAAATTTTAAAATAAAGTTTTACTTATAAAAACAACTCGTCCTAAAGACATTTCGTCCTATATTATGTCGAGTTGTAGGTTCCGCCTGGTGTTTTTAGAACGAAAGCCTTTAAAATCTGTCAATTCTCATAATATGATTACATTTTGAATGATTTTTTTGTTTACATTATGGCTAGTCAAAATGAAGGAGATTAACTTGAAATTAATCGTGGCTGGAGTGGAAGGGTGAGGGCAAAAAAGTAAATAAAAAACCCATCTGGTCCAAAGAGGTTTTGCTAATATAGAACGTCACTGGAGTCATTTTCTCTCCCTTTCAGGTGTAATTGCCTCCGAATCGAACCCCTGAAAATCACTTCCCAGACTTCGAAAAACTCGTGATCGAGCTCAGGATGTTCTCGATGTCATTGTTGGAAGGTACTCCGTTAAGAATTCGTTCTTAACTTTAAAATTGAAAAAAGAAAGAAATTTATATGAATGTTTACATATATGGGGAGATTGAGCAACAAAGGTTGAATCAATACGAACTTATCTTCAGTGCAAATACCGCGTGTCAAGTTTCCAATCGCGTCTGCGTCATCTATCAATGATCAAGTTTTATTTGGGTTGGAAACGTGATACTCATCTTAGAGGCGACTGGAAGGCTTAGCATGTAATCCTAGCAGACCACCACCAACCGACGACAATAACACCCGAGCCCCTCTTCTCCTATTCCTTCTCATCCTATCAAACTCGACCCTTTTACCGTTCCTCCCTTGCAAATAATGAACGTCCTGTCTCGTCTTTACTTCAACTTAAGCGTTTTTTATTGGTTTGTATTTGAAGGGCCAGGGGGAAAAAAGATGAAAGTTACTTTTTCGTCGATTTTGAGATATTAGCGCTATCTGGGGAAGGAGTACTATCTGGTAGAACAACAAGGGGAAAAAATATGAAAGTCACTTCTTCTCGAATTTGAGATATTAGCCCTATCTTGGGGCTATGAAGGAGTACTATCTGGTAGACCAACAAGGGGAAAAAGATGAAAGTCACTTTTTCGTCGATTTTGAGATATTAGCGCTATCTTGGGGGTATGAAGGAGTACTATCATCTGGTAGAACAACAAGGGGGAAAAAGATGAAAGTCACTTCATCTCGAATTTGAGATATTAGCGCTATCTTGGGGCTATGAAGGAGTACTATCTGGTAGACCAACAAGGGGAAAAAAGATGAAAGTCACTTTTTCGTCGATTTTGTGATATTAGAGCTATCTAGAGGCTATGAAGGAGTCTATCATCTGGTAGAACAACAAGGGGAAAAAGATGAAAGTCACTTTTTCGTCGATTTTGAGATATTAGCGCTATCTAGGGAAGGAGTACTATCTGGTAGAACAACAAGGGAAAAAAGATGACAGTCACCTTTCTTCGATTTTGAGATATTAGTGCTATCTAGGGGCAATGAAGGACTACTATCTGGTAGAACAACAATGGGGAAAAAGGATGAAAGTCACTTTTTCGTAGATTTTGAGATATTAGAACTATCTAGAGGCTATGGAAGAGTCTATCATCTGGTAGAACAACAAGGGGGAAAAAGATGAAAGTCACTTTTTCGTCGATTTTGGGATATTAGAGCTATCTAGAGGCTATGAAGGAGTCTATCATCTGGTAGAGCAACAAGGGGAAAAAGATGAAGGTCACTTTTTCGTCGATTTTGAGATATTAGCGCTATCTAGGGAAGGAGTACTATCTGGTAGAACAACAAGGGAAAAAAGATGACAGTCACCTTTCTTCGATTTTGAGATATTAGAGCTATCTAGAGGCTATGAAGGAGTCTATCATCTGGTAGAGCAACAAGGGGAAAAAGATGAAATTCACTTTTTCGTCGATTTTGAGATATTAGCGCTATCAAAGGGCTATGAAGGACTACTATCTGGTAGAACAACAAGGGGAAAAAAGATGAAAGTCACTTTTTCGTCGATTTTGAGGTATTAGATCTATCTAGGGGCTATGAAGAAGTACTATCATCTGGTAGAACAGCAAGGGAAAAAAAGATGAAAGTCACTTTTTCGTCGATTTTTAGATTTTAGTGCTATCTAGGAAAGGAGTACTATCTGGTAGAACAACAAGGGAAAAAAGATAAAAGTCACCTGTCTTCGATTTTGAGATATTAGCGCTATCTAGAGGCTAGGAAACAGTACTAATCATCTGGTAGAACAACAAGGGGAAAAAAGATGACAGTCACTTTTTCTTCGATTTTGAGATATTAGCTCTAACTAGAGGCTAGGAAATAGTACTAATCATCTGGTAGAACAACAAGGGGAAAAAAGATGAAAGTCACTTTTTCGTCGATTTTGGGATATTAGAGCTATCTAGTGGCTATGAAGGAGTCTATCATCTGGTAGAGCAACAAGGGGAAAAAGATGAAAGTCACTTTTTCGTCGATTTTGAGATATTAGCGCTATCTAGGGAAGGAGTACTATCTGGTAGAACAACAAGGGAAAAAAGACGACAGTCACCTTTCTTCGATTTTGAGATATTAGTGCTATCTAGGGGCAATGAAGGACTACTATCTGGTAGAACAACAATGGGGAAAAAGGATGAAAGTCACTTTTTCGTAGATTTTGAGATATTAGCGCTATCTAGAGGCTAGGAAACAGTACTAATCATCTGGTAGAACAACAAGGAAAAAAGATGAAAGTCACTTTTTCTTCGATTTTGAGATATTAGAACTATCTAGAGGCTATGAAAGAGTCTATCATCTGGTAGAACAACAAGGGGGAAAAATGAGAATCGTCCGATATGTGCATAAAAAGATTTCATTTTTTTCCTCCTGGCATTATCGAACAATATTAGTACAACGCATTGTTTTGGAAATAATTAATAGAGTTCAATAAAAAATATATTACGCTTCACATCCTTCAAGTGTAAAATCGTACTTTATTCAGATAAATGTGATGTATTATTTAAAAAATCCTTTTACAGGAAAATAATTGATAAAAAATGCATATATTGTTCATCCTGTAAATTTAGAGATTGTTTTGTGTTGAAAAACTGTTAGGTGAGAGATATTCGTGAGCTTTTGTAATTAAAACATTTTCGGTTCTAAATGGACTCTTGTGAGAGAGTAATTGAAAGGAAGTCGCCCTGTTTTGTCGGTAAAAGGTAAAACATAAAATATTCAAAAGGACGTTTTACAAAGTGCTCAATCAGGGGTTGACAGTAATGATGGATAAGTGGGTGGCCAGCATCACTCATTCTCTGACATGGAAAATCTATTACCGTTTCTAAACAAGAAAAGAATTTCTTTTGTAATGCTCAACCAACCCAGATCCATCACTTAAGGCGAGAAAACTACAATTTAGAAACTATGAACGGCTTTGAATAAAAGTTGAACTCTTTTATAAATCTCATTTGAAACTAAAACTACTTTTCAAAAGGCAGTTCTCAGGAGGAATTGAAATCGTATGCCCTTAAAGGAATAAAGTTTGTATCTCAAGAATCCTATTAAACCTTAACGTTTGTTCGAGAACAAAATATAAATTTGACGAGGTGGGAAAAGAGGATTTAAAGATAATTCTCCGGGATTGGGCATTTAAAGTCGGCTGAGAGTTGGAGGCAATTAAAAGGTGCACAGTGCCTATGGCCCATTGAGGTCTAAAACTAAACCCGTTGCGGCTCCAGTTAAAAACCTCAGGAAATAGAAGCCTATTATACCCTCCGATCCCATTTCGCTTTCATTAAAAGAAACTCTTTTCACAGCTATTAGACACAGAATACACTCCATATTCTTCCATATAAGAATAAATTACTCACAGAAATGAGGCAATCAATTAGCGAACCGTTCGATTTTATCAAATGACTTTTAGATAACTTGATGATATTAAACGATATTCCCTTGATGGCTATCGATTCTCTTCGGAAAAGTGTTGACAAAACCACTCATGTAAAACATTAATAAGGGTTTCGATGGTTGAATATTGTGGAAAAAAGAGAGAAAGGTCGAAACGCACCAAAAAGTTATAAAACCAGGAGGTCTGGAGTTATGGAAGTGGAACTTTCTCAAAAAGTCATAATGCCCTACCCTGTATACAGGGTATAAACGTACTAGTGGTTGGCGATAGAGAAAAAAGTTAAATGGTAACTCACCTTTATTTTTGATCTAGTTTCTTTATTTATAGAGTTATTTTAGGTTTTGGACCAGGAAAGCCAAAATAATTTTTTTATCTCGCTTGGAGCAGGAAAAAAAGTTAAATGGTAACTATTTTGGCCCAAAACATCTCTTTCGAAAAGGGCCATTTTAGCTAGATTTTGATACTATACGTCAAAAAATGCCATTTTAACTAGATTTTGTTCCTCTACGACGAAAAAGGCCATTTTAACTAGATTTTGTTCCTCCATGGCGAAAAGGGCCATTTTAACTAGATTTTGTTCCTCTACGACGAAAAAGGCCATTTTAACTAGATTTTGTTCCTCGACGTCGAAAAGGGCCATTTTAACTAGATTTTGTTCCTCTACGTCGAAAAGGGCCATTTTAACTAGATTTTGTTCCTCTACGACGAAAAAGGCCATTTTAACTAGATTTTGTTCCTCTACGACGAAAAAGGCCATTTTAACTAGATTTTGTTCCTCTACGACGAAAAAGGCCATTTTAACTAGATTTTGTTACGTCGAAAAGGGCCATTTTAACTAGATTTTGTTCCTCTACGTCGAAAAGGGCCATTTTAACTAGATTTTGTTCCTCTACGACGAAAAGGGCCATTTTAACTAGATTTTGTTCCTCCACGTCGAAAAGGGCCATTTTAACTAGATTTTGTTCCTCTACGTCGAAAAGGGCCATTTTAACTAGATTTTGTTCCTCTACGTCGAAAAAGGCCATTTTAACTAGATTTTGTTCCTCTACTACGAAAAAGGCCATTTTAACTAGATTTTGATGCTCTACGACGAAAAAGGCCATTTTAGCTAGATTTTGTTCCTTTTCGACGATTAAATGTTTTCACCATCAAACAAACATACAAACATCAATAACCATCGTTCTATTGAGAAATTCAAAATTTCTGTGTTATTTTCAAGATATGTTGAAATTAATTTGTGTAAATTTTTATACAGATCGGACCAGAATTATGGGAAAAAAACTAAAAAAACTAAAACAAACCCTTATTCAGGGTCACTTTTGGGGAAAATCAAATTATCAAAAGCATATTGAAGGGAAACATTTGAGTATTTCAAACTTTCCTCGTAATGTTGCCGAGATTTTCCGTAAAGGTGAAGACAAAAGCGATGAAAGTAGGTATAGATCTTGAAGTTTGTCCCATTGGAGAACAAGGGACATTTTGAGACAGTTCAGAAAAGGGTTTTCCCACCTTGTGTTTAATAGTCCCATTAGCGGCATCGTCATCCTACCAAAAACTCTTTCTTTTAAGCAATTTCAAACTTTTCCTCTCCTCCTAACAACAATAGCATTTGGGAATCTAAATTTTTCTGCTCATTATATTGACTATCTGAACAAAAATAAAGCATTCAAGGGATATAAAGGCAATTTGAATTTTCATTACGCTTTCATTTATTCCAAAATTCAATATCTATAATATTACGGTGATTATTAAATACCAAAATATAATGAATTGCTTACAAACTAATGCAATATTCAAGAGAAGATATTTTACATTGCAAATGAGTCGGCTACTTATTTAGGCCTCCTAACCGATTGCGTAATTAAATAGAAGATCGTCAGAGGGAAATAAAAACAAGGTGTTAAATACATTTTAAATTTAATCCTTCTTAACGTTCTGTCATCACGATTCCATATTCAGCTACAAAAGTGGTGACGGGTAGGATAAAGGGCCATATAGTGCAAAAGGTGGTGTAAAAGATTTTCTTGTTTTAAATAGTCCATTTGGGTCCCAATGTTTTAGAAGAGCGCCAATAAATGCCGCACAACTTTTGGCATCCCAAAAACCTTGACTTTTTTTCAGTTTTTTGCATATAACTCGAAAACGGGACATATTTCGTGGAAAACACTTTAATAGTAAATTAAAGACGGAAAAATTCTGCGTCGATTAAAAAAAAGATTGTTAAAATTGGTCCAATAGACAAGTTTTTACAGGTGATAAAAAAAAATTAATTTGTTAAAAAAGCGTTGTGGATCCTAAAGTAACGATTAAAACTATCCCATCCTGAAAGTTGGAATTAAATTGTTTTATCGTGTTTATTAGGTAGATCTAAATTGAAGTTTTCGTCATCCCCAAACGTGCTTCGTCCGCATTTTTGTCTTTTAGCTCCAAAACTATGAGTTTTAGGGACTTGAGTATTAAGTACAAAAAGAAAGTTCTTAAAATTCTGCGTCTAACGAGTTTTCCGGCGTCAAGATCGGTTTAGCTGTTCAGAAGATATCGATGGTCCAAATTTTTTGTAAATCAAGCAGTTGCGGGAGAACCACTCGTCCGATCGAGTTCGGACTGGTCTCATTTCAAAGGTTTAAAAAAGGAGCATTTTAAAAAAAGTCTAAAGAAGTTTACAAAAGCTATATTAGAAACACAATTATGGAGAACAATACATTAAAAGAATAATTAAATAGAGTAAATATCGCAAAGCAAGATTTCTCCAAGTCAGAAGCCTTCATGTTAAATTGCCCGTTCTCTCTTTAAGGTTACAAAACTTCACTTCTGTTTCAAACCATTGCGCTTTTACGATTATTGTACCACTTTAAGTTAGCAAAGCTGACCGACGGTTCTGTATACGAGTACAAGGCTACTAAACCGGAACATTGGGCTATGATTTCGAATTCGTTTGCTAAAATCGGTCCATTAGACAGGTTTTTATAGGAGATCAAAAAAGGGGTCAGTCGTTTGGGCCTAAACCCCACTCGGCCCTACTTTCAACATAACCTAATCTCGGCATAAATATTTCGTCCGAAATTATTCCGAATGGTGTTTATGCCCAAACGACTGAAAATAAAGAAAAAAATAAGCCTTTTTTTTGTTAATTTAAAAACGTTGGAACAGTCGTTTCGGCCTAAACCCCACTCGGCATACTTTCAACATAACCGAATCTCATCCGAAAATAGAAAAAAAAAATGTATAAATTAACAAACGAGCCAAATTAAACGTAAAACTTGCCCGAATCACTTAAATGATCGTTTTATTTCATAAAACGTTGAAAACCATTGGGCCTAAAAGCAAATGGGCCTAATAACTTGTCGGCATACTCTCGGCATAAAACAGAGAAAGAAATAGAGTGGAGGGGGATGGCCTGTTCCCCTCTTTCTTTATACCTCCTCGTTCCGCGTATTTCGAACGTTACTTATATTAATTGGGAGTTACGACAACAGAGAGCGTCCGTCTGCACTTACTTCTTCTCTCTTACAACAGAACGCGCTTCGAAAACCGAATCTCGAACGAAGGATTTTAATTAGTAGCTATATCATCATCATCAAGTCAAAATCGGGGCCGTGGAACCCTGAATTGTGGGCTCTCTTCTCTGTTAAATTGTATAATATGAACAGGATGGCAGTAGGCGTTTAAGAGCTTCGAGAAATTTTCTCCTCCGTCAACACCACCCTTCCTTCGGCGGGACCACCCCGGTCGGTCGAAATTGTATTTGCAAATCGAACTCGCGTACGCTAATTTCGCTATAATTAACCGATCTTAGACTTATTTTATATCAATTTTATTGTTTTTTCGAGAGCAATACGATGGGACTATTAATAATTAGTTCTAATCCTTCGTTGAAGGATGTTGAAGGGATTACTCCGCCTGTGCTAAACAGGATCTAATGAATATTTTGTAATATTTTTTTTTTAACCATATAATGTTACATCTAATTAAATAACAATTTTTTTATTGTTTCCAGTACTATGAAGTTTAGCATGCCGTTTTTCTTATAAGTTATAACTACTGTGTTAAGATGAATGATACCACATTTGCATACGAATTTTAAAAAAACTATTCTGTATATTTGACCTAAAATTCGCTAATTATTATACCTGTACATAAAAGCTTTCCAATAAAATTTCTCAACTCAAAAATTTGAGCGAGACTGGACAAAACATCGGTTATTATAGTCTAACTTCTTACCTAAAAGTCACACAGAAAAAAAAATCAAGTTCTTTTTTTTGAAAATCGAAAAACACATCTTTATACACCCAACAAGGTTTTTTTGGTTCTACAGCGAAACTAAAAGTCACTAAGAAAAAATTTATATAATGTTTTATGCCCCAAATCAAGAGATCTATAAATTTAAATTTCGTGGTCATTGGCCTAAAAAACGTAGTTTCTTGATTCGTCAATAATTCGTTACTAGTTCGTTTAACGATCATACTAATTAAGTTCTTTTAGGTAGAAAATTCAAAAATCTACAACTTTGTATTTAGTGATTGTTGGCGTGGGCTGCGTGGTTTTGGAGTTATTCGACTTTTAAAAAAATCAAAACGCGATTTCCGATTTGGTGAACTGGGGAGCGAGAAACATGGAGATCTCGAAAACTTAATTCTATTGAACAATGAGTTTTTAGAAGTTTATTTTTGGCCAAATTTTTTCAAATAAAGAATAATGGAGCCTTTAAACCCGTTTTTGGCCCTTACACCGCGTCAAGAACCCATCAAATTGTGAATTAATGGAAACAAAATTTTGGCGCCAATTATTTCAAATTAAGTTCGCTCAAATATGATATTTATTTAATTATTCCACGGGATGAATTAATTTGGTCGAGCTCAAAATAGGGTGATTCTGTTATGATCATCGATTCTTGGGTTAAATACAAGCTTTATTTTTCGTTTTTATTATAAATCGCGGAGGGGCCCCCCGTTTTGAATTCACGGAGTTGTTCCTTTAAACCACAAGTAGAAGGGAGCTAATTTAGATTATTAATGATTTCTAATGTTAATTAAATTAATTATAAAATCCGCCGAAACAGATCAATTAATAGTATTACCCTGTTAATAAATGATAACTGATAAGGAATGATACCGTTAACTTTCATAAAAATCTTGATTACTTTGAGAAAATTCAAGATACAATGACGATACTTAAATAAGAATACTTTTTAGAACTCAAATTGATAGTTCTGAACTTAAAAAATCTCAAAAAATAAGTCGTTGCTAATCATAATAATAAAAGACCGCGAAAGCCGGGATTTCTGAAATGCAATCGCTTCTCTAGTGAAAAATTCAGCTTTAAACTACATACCTATTTCCTTGTCTAATCGATCGAAATAAATAGGGAAAACTGAATAAGAAGCTATTAATTGACTTATTTTCTTATTAGAACTTTTTTGTCCTAATATACTCGCTTTACGATGAAGATGGGTCAAGACTCAGCATTTCTTGGGTGACCGTACACTCTCGATCGAACTTTTAGTATAATCTTAATTTAAACCGTAAAGGATTGTCTTAAACCACCAAAGAAGTAATTTCATCATCATTTGTTCTATAATATGCCGATAAAACACAAGATTAAGCTCTCTGAAACTAGTAAATTCATCAATTTAGGATAAAACTTCAGTAGGGAGGTTCAAAAATCGAAACATTCGCGGGCGAATCGAATTTATTCGATTCTAAGTAAGATATACTAAAATGCAAAATTGATTCTAACTAAGTTTACATCGCCTATAAATGAGGAATTTTTGACCATAAATGGGCTCAAACTCAATCAAAATATAAAAGAAAAAAAAAATTATAAAAAATTTGGTCTTTAGGAGTGTTAATATCAAATTATGACCAAATTATGGCTCTAGAAATCATAGAACAATTATTTTAATCTTCTACTACCGTAAAATTATATTGTTAAAACTATGCAAATTAGGAAGACGAAAGTAGCCGGGAGGGGGTAGAAAGATTCAGCTTTTCAAAAAATAAGAGCCGTAGAGAGGAGGAGAGCGAAAATCGTAAAAACGGAGCTCCTCTCGAATCCTGCTACCCTATGCCATAAAACACACGAGTAGCCCGAAATCCAGGCTTTTGCGGCCCCACAGTGAGTCAAAATATAAGTTTTTGAGCTTGATGATGATGATGCTATTAAAAATTAACGATATGCAAATTAAACTTAACCCTTTTCTTTTTCGGGTGAAATCTATAATATATTCCATCTAAGCGCTATCCGTTGGTGAATCACCGAGTTAAAACTGTACGAGTGTCTACATCGAGGAACCAGAGTCCCCCCTTACCAATCTCATTGTCGTTAACCCTTTTTTCGCCTGAGAATCGGTTATGTTGAAAGTAGGCCGAGTGGAGTTTAGGCCGAAACGACTGAACGTTTTTAAATTAAAAAAAAAAAGAAGTTATCTTTTGCTCTATTTTCAGTCGTTTGAGCCTAAACCCCACTCGGCATAATTTAATCCGAAATTTTTATTCCGAGATTCGGTTATGTTGAAATTATGCCGAGTGGGGTTTAGGCCCAAACGACTGTTCCAACGTTTTTAAATTAACAAAAAAAGGCTTATATTTTGCTCTATTTTCAGTCGTTTGGGCCTAAACCCCACTCGGCATAATTTCGGACGAATTTTTTAGGCCCAGATTCGGTTATGTTGAAAGTAGGCCGAGTGGGGTTTATGCCGAAATGTATACACCCATCAAAAAACTTCAATTTTGAAAAACGGTCACAAATCGACAATTTTGTGAGTTTTTTACCTCTAGCTCCAAAACTATAAGTTTTAGCGACTTGATTGTTAAGTACAAAAAGAAATTTCTTTAAATTCTGCGTCTAACGAAATTTCCGGCGTTAAGATCGGTTAAGCCGTTCAGGAGATATCGATGATCAAAGTTTTTTTTGAAAATCAAGGAGTTGCGGGAGAACCACTCATCAGATCGAGTTCGGCCTGGTCTCATATCAAAGGTTAAGTGAGGGATATTTTATAAGTATAGTGAAGTTTTTTTATCGCGCTCTAGTGTGAAACTTGTTAACTATTCCTGATACGAATTTCCTTAATATTGTGAAAAACGAGTAAAATTTCTTTAAATTTTGCGTCTAACGAAATTTCCGGCGTAAAGATCGGCTAATCTCGATTAGGTCAAGAGGATGATTTTCCATCGATTAAAAGAAAACAAAGCAGACGCTGAAATTTTAAGAATGAATAATTTGAGAATAGCATTAAAATGGTTTCTATGAAATGCGATTTTCAAACAGGTTAGTGAAGGGGCACTTTTCTCGGCTGAATCAAAATCGTACGTTTGAAAATTAAATGGATTTTCCCGATCACAAAAGTTCTTTATTGGATCAATTCAAATACGCTTATTGTTCATCGCAGTGTGCTTCGGTCAATCCAATTCAGGGATGGTGACGCTAAATTTCTGAAGTCCCAACTATGCACGAATAAATCTCTATTGAAGTTCAACTAAGCAACACCTCATTTACATTTGAACGACTGATGTTAGCTTTAACTATTCCAAATCTCACCTCAATATACCACATAAATACGATAATAAATTTTACTCGATTTTCACAATATTAAGGAAATTCGTATCAGGAGTAGTTAACAAGTTTCACACTAGAGCGTGATAAAAAACTTCAGTATATGTACTTATAAAATATCCCTCACTTAACCTTTGATATGAGACCAGGCCGAACTCGATCTGATGAGTGGTTCTCCCGCAACTCCTTGATTTACAAAAAAAACTTTGACGAACGATATCTCCTGAACGGCTTAGCCGATCTTCACGCCGGAAATTTCGTTAGACGCATAATTTAAAGAAATTTCTTTTTGTACTTAACAGTCAAGTCGCTAAAACTTATAGTTTTGGAGCTAGAGGTAAAAAACTCACAAAATTGTCGATTTTGTTTTTCAAAATTGAAGTTTTTTGATCGCCTATAAAAACATGTCAAATGGTCCGATTTTAGCAAACTTTTTTTTAATCGAAGCAAAATTTTGTCTTCTTTAAATTACTATTTAAGTGTTTTCCACAAAATAGGTTCCTTTTTGGAGTTATAATCAGAAAACTAAAAAGTTGGGGTTTTTCCACTGCCCAAAATTTTCATTACGTAACTCTATATACTTCAGCAATGGATGAATATTGTAAATGAGTATTTTTTATTAAAGTTTTTTATAAAAACGTGTTTATTATGTCAATGAAAAGGATTCCAGGAATGTCCTTTATGCATAATGTTTTTCCGATTCAATTTTCAATCGAATTTTTCGATTTTCCAATTCGAGTTTCGAATAACAAAGCCCTTGATGGAAAAGGTAGATGGAAGCCAAAATTTACCATCTTTCGGATGAAATTTTATTCTTTTAATACATCAAAAAGTCTGGTAAACCTTTTGATTTTTGACCCGTTAAATGTTTCCTTTGGTGGAAGAAGATTCTTAAATTTTGTCGGTGAAAATGGCCGATCTCGAGCCGACCAAAGCAATTTCGAGAGGAACCCTTTGCCCTCGTGTAAAGTTAGAGAAAACCTTTGTAATTGCAGGTGGGCGAATTCCTGGAGTTCCTCCTTTCTTGTGCCTAACCACAGAGCCAGCCAATATAACAATACATTAAAACCACACCATCGGACGACAAGATACCTATACTCCTTGACGATTTTTTTGAAAAGTCTTTTTTTTTATATTTAAAAATCAATATTGAAAAATTTAAAAAAATTCGATGTTAGAGAACGGTCAGAGGATCGTAGCAGTCCCATTTGTCCTCTGTTTACGTTTGTTCATCCACCCTCACTGATTGGTTAGCTTTCTCGTTTGCTTACGCTCTTTGCTTTGGCTCCATTGTGTGTCAGCTCTTTGAATTTCAACTAGATGCTCACCGTTCAAAAATTCAAAAAAGAAAACCCTAAGCGGTCACGATAACATGTTCCATAAAAGATTATTTATAATTTTTGTATGCCAGGCCAATTATAGTTACTTTTGTTTGCACATTTGATTGGCCTCTACGAAGCTCGAGGGGTATAATCCGTTTACAATCTTGTAGTCCAGTATACGCCCGAAAAAGGCAAATAAAAAAATTTCTGCGAGCATGTGTAGGGGTTGGTCCCATGATTATCCAAAAAAAAGGCCTGCTGTTTTAATTTGATTTTTTTCGTTTTTTCGCCAATATCTCGAAAAGCGTAAGTCGCAGACTAAAAAATATTAAGCACAAAATTAAAGCTTTTTTAATTTTCTACAATTTTGAACTAAACGGATTTTTTGTAGGATCAAACGTATCTGAGCTACGAGGTGACAAAAACAGGATTTTATATTTGACCTCTAAAGGAGGGAAGACGTCATCTAATCAAAAAAGTGTACTTATTAAAAGTTGTAGAGAATTTAATTTCCTTTTAAAAACAACTCTCAATAAGCAATTATACATTACAAAAAAGGTATTTTCTTTGCGGGAATGTGCAGGAGTTGGTCCCATGATTATCCAAAAAAAAATAAAATAAAATAAAATAAAATAAAAATAGGCCTGCGGTTTTAATTTGATTTTTTTCGTTTTTTCGCCAATATCTCGAAAAGCGTAAGTCGCAGACTAAAAAATATTAAGTACAAAATTAAAGCTTTTTCAATTTTCTACAATTTTGAACTAAACGGATTTTTTGCAGGATCAAACGTATCTGAGCTACGAGGCGAAAAAAAAACAGGATTTTATATTTTGACCTCTAAAGGTATGAAGACGTCATCTAATCAAAAATGTGTACTTATTAAAAGTTGTAGAGAATTTAATTTCCTTTTAAAAACCACTTTCAATAAGCAATTATAGATTACAAAAAAGGTATTTTCTTTGCGGGAATGTGCAGGGGTTGGTCCCATGATTATCCAGGATTGCGGTTTTAATTGGATTTTTTCCGTTTTTCGCCTGTATCTCGAAAAGCGTAGGTCGTATACAAAAAAATATTAAGCACAAAATTAAAGATTTTTTAATTCGCTACAATTTTTAACTGAACAGATTTTTTTTAGGACCAAACGTATCTGAGCTACGAGGCGACAAAAAAACAGGATTCTATATTTTGACCTCTAAAGGTATGAAGACGTCATCTAATCAAAAATGTGTATTTAATAAAAGTTGTAGAGAATTTAATTTCCTTTCAAAAACATCTCTCAAAAAGCAATTAACGATCAAAAGGCAGGGGTGGGGTTAATAAAAATAAATGATTCAAAAATTCTCAAAAAATCGTTCAACTACACATATTTTATATTATTTTTCGATATTGAACACCCCAAGGGGTTAAAAAGAATTTTATTATACGATTTTAAAGAGAAAAAATGGTGGCCTTCATTTACAGACGGGAACGCCATTAAGTTATTTGAACCGCCTCCATAAAAATTGCAATAAAGACAATATCGTGTGAAAAGTATAAATAAAAGACGAGCAGCGAGGGAGCTCTTTTTCCTCTCGGGAAATCTAAAAACATCAGTTTGCATGAATTAGAAATTTTACGGAAGGAAACCGGAGGTATGTAAATAATTGTGTTCGGAGAAACTTTTCGAAACGTCCGCTTATTTTAAGTTGGGAATTTCAATGATTCGAATCATTTTCGAATCCGTTTAGTAATCCGGGAACCGCCTTTCCTACGATCTAAACTACCTTTTACTGAAATCACTGTAATTTATGCGACCGGCTTGGAGTACTTACCAAATTATCTTGGGACCGAACGGCTGTCCGGAAGACAAGGGTTTGTTAAACTACCCAGAGAGGCCCCTTGAGAGAGCACCCTCTCGGGATCCACTCGAAATAAAGCTCAACTAAGTTTAACTAGGGAATCACCTTATGTGTTATTGGTGAGGAGAGGAGACTCCTCGTTATATTTTCCTACTTACCATAAAAACGTTCCCAATTCATTTCTCAAAGAACGCATTTCAAGTCGACATTTGATATCATTGCCATGAAATTTTAAATGACAGCTTGAAAATTTAATGATGTTCAAAAGAAGAGGTCAAAATAAACAGGTTGAGATGCAAAATTCATAAAAGTTTGTCGTTCAAGGAAAAGAAGCCATAGAACATTAATGTGAAAAATCCATAGTCATGTTCTGCGAGGAGCTTAGGCATAATGCGTGATTTTACGCATTTTCAAATATTTTTACGCAAAACGCATTGTCCTTATTTGGTAAGAAAGACCTTATGAAGCCAGATTTTGACCCTCTATGACAAAAAAAGACACTTTTCAGAAACAGTTTGACCCTTTTTGACAAGAGAAGAGACTTTTTAGGCAGATTTTGGGCCTTTTTGACAAGAAAAGACACTTTTTAGACAGATTTCGACCCTCTTTTTGATAAGAAAAGACCCTTTTCAGCTTCATTTTGAAACTTTATGATAAGAAAAGACCTTTTAAGCCAATTGTGACCCTTTTACAAGAAGAGACCCATTTCAGCCAGATTTTGACCATTTTTGACAAGAGAAGAGACTTTTTAGGCAGATTTTGGGCCTTTTTGACAAGAAAAGACACTTTTTAGACAGATTTTGACCCTCTTTTTGATAAGAAAAGACCCTTTTCAGCCTTCATTTTGAAACTTTTATGATAAGAAAAGACCCTTTTAAGCCAATTGTTGACCCTTTTTACAAGAAGAGACCCATTTCAGCCAGAGTTTGACCCTTTTTGACAAGAGAAGAGACTTTTTAGGCAGATTTTGGGCCTTTTTGACAAGAAAAGACACTTTTTAGACAGATTTTGACCCTTTTTGAAATGAAAAGACTCTTTTAAGGACTCATTTTAAACCTTTTTTTTTTTATTTTACAAGGAAAGACACTTTTCAGCCTCATTTTGAACCTTTTTTACAAGAAAAGACACTTTTCAGCCAGATTTTGACTTTTGTTGACAAGGAAAGACACTTTTAGACAGATTTGACCCTTTTCAGCCTGATTTTGACCCTCTATGACAAAAAAAGACACTTTTCAGAAACAGTTTGACCCTTTTTGACAAGAGAAGAGACTTTTTAGGCAGATTTTAGGCCTTTTTGACAAGAAAAGACACTTTTTAGACAGATTTTGACCCTTTTTGAAATGAAAAGACTCTTTTAAGGACTCATTTTAAACCTTTTTTTTTATTTTACAAGGAAAGACACTTTTCAGCCTCATTTTGAACCTTTTTTAAAAGAAAAGACACTTTTCAGCCTCATTTTGAACCTTTTTTACAAGAAAAGACACTTTTCAGCCTCATTTTGAACCTTTTTTAAAAGAAAAGACACTTTTCAGCCTCATTTTGAACCTTTTTTACAAGAAAAGACACTTTTCAGCCAGATTTTGACTTTTGTTGACAAGGAAAGACACTTTTAGACAGATTTGACCCTTTTCAGCCTGATTTTGACCCTCTTTTTGATAAGAAAAGACCCTTTTCAGCCTTCATTTTGAAACTTTTATGATAAGAAAAGACCCTTTTAAGCCAATTGTTGACCCTTTTTACAAGAAGAGACCCATTTCAGCCAGATTTTGACCCTTTTTGACAAGAAAAGACCCTTTTCAGCGCGAATTTGACAATTTTTGACAAGGAAAGACGCTGTTTAGACAGATTTTGAACAAAAAACCTACTTAATAATAAAAAAATAAATAAATAAATAAATAAAAAAAGAATTATTATTTTTTTTAGGGTAGACTGGACACCTTATTTATATTTAGCTTCCGACCTTTAAAAGAGGAGCACGGAAGAAATTACGCTCACAGATTAAAGACCCTTTGACCACAAAATAAAAGTCCCTATAAAATATATTAACCCTCATGTTAAATATATTCACCCATTCCATTTTGGTAGGCAACCTTTTTTCATGAAAATAAAATTGTTTAAAAAATAAAAATTTACGGAGACAATTAAAAAAGAGGACTTATAAGTTATAACAATAGAGAAGGGAATGTTCATTAACCAGTGATATTTCTTGGTTTGGGTCCTTTGGCTACACAGTTCGACTTCTGTTACTTCAGAATAAGTTGTACCCTTGGAAGATCTTATCGGAGAAACACTTCTTGATAGGAAAGCTTTCAAATCCCCACCTACCTTTTTCATTTTAGGAAAATTGAACTCTATAAGGGAAAAGGAGGAAAGAGTGGCCATACACAAATGTCGCTGTCACATTTCTCCTAAAGTAAAAACACTTGCAAAAATTTTTGTGTGCAGAAATCAGGTGGACAGATAAAGAAAAAAAGAACGTGAGTATATATAAAACGCGGGTTCTACGCCAGAGGAGGAGGAGGAGGAGGCGAGGAACTGGACTTGGCGAAGTGCTGAGTCAGCCTCCTCATTAGCTCCTCATTAACTCATTAACAGCCTTTTTTTTCCTTGCTTTTCTATTTTTAGCTGATTTCCAACGGGAATGAAGCTATTGAGGTCGGTGCGATGGAGGCTCAGGGCTTAAAGACCTATTAATTCGTGATCAGGGCGTTCCGGGGATCGCGAAAATATGGGATTTTCAAATTCACGTTAGTAGATATAAAACGCGAGTTCTACGCCAGAGGAGGAGGAGGAGTTAATGAGGAGGCTGACTCAGCACTTCGCTAAGTCCAGTTAGTCGCCTCCTCCTCCTCTGGCGTAGAACCCGCGTTTTATATCTACTGACGTGAATTTGAAAATCCTATATTTTCGCGATCCCCAGAACGCCCTGATCACGAATTAATAGGTCTTTAACCCCTGAGCCTCCATCGCACCGACCTTAATAGCTTCATTCCCGTTGGAAATCAGCTAAAAATAGAAAAGCAAGGAAAAAAAAGGCTGTTAAAGAGTTAATGAGGAGCTAATGAGGAGGCTGACTCAGCAGTTCGCTAAGTCCAGTTCCTCACCTCCTCCTCCTCCTCTGGCGTAGAACCCGCGTTTTATATCTACTAACGTGAATTTGAAAATCCCATATTTTCGCGATCCCCGGAACGCCCTGATCACGAATTAATAGGTCTTTAACCCCTTAGCCTCCATCGCACCGACCTCACTAGCTTCATTCCCGTTGGAAATCAGCTAAAAATAGAAAAGCAAGGAAAAAAAGGCTGAAAGAGAAAGAAGGGGAATATCCCTAATTATAATAATTTGGGTGTAATAGTTATCCGAGGGCACTTGGGGAGGCCATAAGCAACACATGGTCCCTCGTTATGGACCATCGCCAGCCAGAAAAACATTCCTCAATCCTGTTCTTGACACCTTCTCGGAAATTATAGTCGTGACTTTGTCACATCCCTCCTCCTTCATGCTAATTAGTTACTAATCTTCATTATCACGGTCTATGGATTCGCCCTAATATCATAAGATTTCATAATTAGAATTACAAATGGGAGTGTGAACGTGACGTTATTTAATGGATGTCGACTATAAAAGCCCGTTTACAAAGTGAAACGTACATTCTACTACACGATTCCCCCCTCCAATTCATTCAATGGATGAAAATAATATACTTTTTAATTCATTTTATTGCTAAAGCGTTTTTTAATGTTATGAGCTTTGTTGCCAACCTCTATTGGACCAGATTTTTAAAAACATAATTACAAATTATATGTCGATAAAATTTAAAAACGTTTCGTCGGTATCCGTGATATTTTATAACTTTTTCCCACGGTTGAAATTGGTATTTTATCTTTTCCGGTCAATGAATTCAATAAATTTTGCCTCTTTGAGTAGTGGTGAACTCTTCTGTGGAACGCGGTTGAAATCCCATTCTCTTTTTCAAACATTCCAAAATAGGAGAATCTGTTGGAAACGTATACAGAAGAGAGAGAGAGAGAAAAGAAGAGTTTAGCAGGACTGTTGAAGTGATAAATTAATTTACCTTCTCACGAGTGAAGTTTTTTTTTTTTATAAGGGAATAAAAATCGTGAACACGAATATTAATGGAGTGATCACCATTCCATATCACCATAGGTGGCCTCTAGATACATTCATAGGTGGTCTCCAGATCCATCCATAGGTGGCCTCCATATCCATCCATAGGTGGCCTCCAGATCCATCCATAGGTGGCCTCCAGATCCATCCATAGGTGGCCTCCAGATCCATCCATAGGTGGCCTCCACATCCATCCATAGGTGGCCTCCACATCCATCCATAGGTGGCCTCAAGATCCATCCATAGGTGGCCACCACATCCATCCATAGGTGGCCTCCACATCCATCCATAGGTGGCCTCCACATCCATCCATAGGTGGCCTCCACATCCATCCATAGGTGGCCTCCACATCCAACCATAGGTGGCCTCCACATCCATCCATAGGTGGCCTCCAGATCCATCCATAGGTGGCCACCACATCCATCCATAGGTGGCCACCACATCCATCCATAGGTGGTCTCCATATCCATCCATAGGTGGCCTCCACATCCATCCATAGGTGGCCTCCACATCCATCCATAGGTGGCCTCCATATCCATCCATAGGTGGCCTCCAGATCCATCCATAGGTGGCTCCACTCATAGGGGCCCCAATCCATCCATAGGTGGCCTCCAATCCATCCATAGGTGGCTCCAATCCATCCATAGGTGGCCTACATCCACCATAGGTGGCCTCCATATCATCATAGGTGGCCTCCATATCCATCCATAGGTGGCCTCCACATCCATCCATAGGTGGCCTCCACATCCATCCATAGGTGGCCTCAAGATCCATCCATAGGTGGCCTCAAGATCCATCCATAGGTGGCCTCCAGATCCATCCATAGGTGGCCTCAAGATCCATCCATAGGTGGCCACCACATCCATCCATAGGTGGCCTCCATATCCATCCATAGGTGGCCTCCACATCCATCCATAGGTGGCCTCCACATCCATCCATAGGTGGTCTCCATATCCATCCATAGGTGGCCTCCAGATCCATCCATAGGTGGCCTCCAGATCCATCCATAGGTGGCCTCCAGATCCATCCATAGGTGGCCTCCAGATCCATCCATAGGTGGCCTCCATATCCATCCATAGGTGGCCTCCACATCCATCCATAGGTGGCCTCCACATCCATCTATAGGTGGCCTCCACATCCATCTATAGGTGGCCTCCACATCCATCCATAGGTGGCCTCCACGATCCATCCATAGGTGGCCTCCACATCCATCCATAGGTGGCCTCCAGATCCATCCATAGGTGGCCACTACATCCATCCATAGGTGGCCTCCATATCCATCCATAGGTGGCCTCCACATCCATCCATAGGTGGCCTCCACATCCATCCATAGGTGGCCTCCATATCCATCCATAGGTGGCCTCCAGATCCATCCATAGGTGGCCTCCAGATCCATCCATAGGTGGCCTCCAGATCCATCCATAGGTGGCCTCCAGATCCATCCATAGGTGGCCTCCAGATCCATCCATAGGTGGCCTCCAGATCCATCCATAGGTGGCCACCACATCCATCCATAGGTGGCCTCCATATCCATCCATAGGTGGCCTCCATATCCATCCATAGGTGGCCTCCACATCCATCCATAGGTGGCTCACATCCACCCATAGGTGGCCTCCAATCATCATAGGTGGCCTCCAATCCATCATAGGTGGCTCCAATACCATAGGTGGCCTCCACATCCATCCATAGGTGGCCTCCACATCCATATAGGTGGCCCCACATCCATAGGTGGCCTCACATCCATAGGGGCCTCAATCCATCCATAGGTGGCCTCCAGATCCATCCATAGGTGGCCTCCAGATCCATCCATAGGTGGCCTCCAGATCCATCCATAGGTGGCCTCCATATCCATCCATAGGTGGCCTCCAGATCCATCCATAGGTGGCCACCACATCTATCCATAGGTGGCCTCCATATCCATCCATAGGTGGCCTCCAGATCCATCCATAGGTGGCCACCACATCCATCCATAGGTGGTCTCTCTACATCCATCCTTAGGTATGTACTACATCCACTTGTTAAATTATCTCGCAGGTTTATTTGCATGAAAACGTTAGATATGCAATTGAAAGGGCCTTTTTTTAATGGCTTATATTGTACATGTGATTTAAAGGATAGATTGAAACAAAATTTAATTAAGAAACCTAAGTGCCTAAGTGATTTCATACCAAAGCTCGCCTTGCGCCACCTGACTTTAATCCCTTACTCTCTCCTCATATAATAAATTAAAATTTAAAATGGAAAGTTGACATGGGGTACTTTCACCGTCCAAGATTTATGAAAATGTCAGGAACTAATAAACCTCCGATTAATTTTAAAATGTTTGAATATTTGAATGCTAGAGATCTCTAATTTCGCATCTTGATATCAACCTTTTCAAAGTTGCCTATTGAAGGGAATGTCCACCTGAAAAGCGGTGGTAGTTTAAACAGTCAAACAAACATCAAGCAATGAGAACGGGTAGGTGAACTAATGTGTTTAGACAAAGGGCACTCCCTCCTCCCATCACATCAGAGTTTTGCCCTTTAAATTACCTCCTCTCTTGTCAAAGACACATGAGATAGCAATTCTCTCGTTTGTCTGACCGGTTAAATAATTAAAAGTTGAGGAGGATCAACAGGAAATTTCAAGGTTAATTCTCTACCAAGTATCCATCTATCCATCTTATATCATCAAATCACAAATCTTCACTTTTTAACTTTCTCAAAGAGAAGTTATTGTATTACCGTCAGATTCGGGTTTTTGGGGAAGGGTCTTCCAGACCCCCTAGGGTCAAACTGACTTTTGATCTTTGCCGGACATGACTTTGTCTGTGGTGCCGGCCGTCCGGCCGTCCGTCGCCTTTTTTTTCCGGAACACTTCACGGCCACAATTTTCATCCGATTTTCACGAAATTTTCACACGATCTTCCTTTCGTGGTTATCTTGAAAGTGACGAGAGCGATTTTTGAAATTCGACAAAATGGCGGAGATATGTCTGTCTAAAGTTTGCAAAAATGTGCTACGGGCTTTCTACCGGTCCGATCTTCACCAAATTTTAACCAAATAATCTTCACGCGATCCTGATTAAATTTCATTAACTAATTAGGTAATTAATTATGTAATTAGGTAATTATGACTAATTAACATAATTTTCCCATTTTCATAAAATTATCACCAAATTCAAGTTATGATTGCATAAAAATTTTTTTTCAAAAATTAATTAATTAATTAATTAACTAATTAGGTAATTATATTGAGTTTGAGTGAAATTATTCCCATTTTCATAAAATTATCACCAAATTCAAGTTATGATTGCAAAAAAATCAAAAATTATTTAATTAATTAATTAACTAATTAGGTAATTATATTGAGTTTGAGTGAAATTAGTCCCATTTTCATAAAATTATCACCAAATTCATGTTATGATTGAAAAAAAAATTTCCAAAAATTAATTAATTAATTAACTAATTAGGTAATTATAATGTGTTTGAGTGAAATTAGCCCCATTTTTAGAGAATTATCACCAAATTCATGTCATGATTGAAAAAAATTTTTTTCCAAAAATTAATTAATTAACTAATTATTTAATTATAATGTGTTTGAGTGAAATTAGTCCCATTTTCATAAAATTATCACCAAATTCAAGTTATGTTAGAAAAAAAGGATTCATTTTCCCCGAAATTTATGGATCCCCCGAAATCTGTAGACCTTTGAGAAAGTTCGTGTCTCTGGGCAAGCTCCAGGACCAATACTTTAAGATTTCGACCGCTCTAGTGATTTTAGGCCTCCAATTTTTTTTTAAATTATGTAGAATCATTTATCCATGAAGATTAGCTGTTAATTTTGAACCATTTGATTACTGTTTAAGGTTTTGAACTTTTCGTTAGGGGGAAATAAAAGGTGGAAAAGCTGAGACTGAAAAGCTCAACGGATCGATAGATGTCAGGAAATTCAATTTTTAAGCCTAGTTGAAAGTTAGATTAAATATGAAAGGGGAGGCCTACTCTTTGGTGCGAGTAGATTTCTTCCCCTGGGGTTATCGGAGGGATCGTGCCCAAAGCGACTTGTCGCCCAATAACACCCGAATAAAGACCTCAGGGAGGTAAAAGAACATTTTTCCATCAGAATCTAATATTAGGTGTTTTTTTAAAACCTTTTTTACAATTAAATATCAATCATGGAATATCGTTGCGGTTTGCTATTTGTGGTGTATGAACCAAGTTAATGGTCACATGACAAAGCAAAGAGATAGTAAGGTCAATGCAACCGCGACATAACAATCCATCACTATTTCGGGAAAACCACGTTATATAACCATATTTGGACCCAAAATTATCGGAAACACTCAATTACGTCATACGGTCGAATCAAAGGTTAGATTGGCCATTTCACTTCCCATAAATTGAACAGAAAGATTGATGAAGGATAAAACATGACTCAGAATTGTAAATGAAAAATCTACCACACAAAATATGATTGAAAAATACAAAAAAGATATGGCGACACCTTTATGAGAAGTACGATTTGGCCTAATGATATACCGTTCTTGGTAATGTGATGTCTATGGGATAATAAAATTAGAAAAATTTCATCATCAACTTCTGGCAGTTGGCAACTATCGTACTTTGCGGGAGAAAAGTGAAAGAAAGTGTCTGTCGGCTAAATCAGAGTGTATAAATCCTGAGGTGAACGGTGGTGTCATTAAGAGGTAGGCCATGTTGGAAAATCTCCAAAAAGTAGTTCAGTAAAGCCGAGAGTTTCTGGTCATCTTGTTAGCCAGCTCGTAGACTCCAAAGGTTCATCAATCTGCGTCTTTTATCATGGAATTTTAATTCATATGAAGGGACAGAGGAAAAAAGATGAAAGTCACTTTCCTATGGATGGATGTGGAGGCCACCTATGGACGGATGTGGAGGCCACCTATGGACGGATGTGGAGGCCACCTATGGACGGATGTGGAGGCCACCTATGGATGGATGTGGAGGCCACCTATGGACGGATGTGGAGGCCACCTATGGATGGATGTGGAGGCCACCTATGGATGGATGTGGAGGCCACCTATGGATGGATGTGGAGGCCACCTATGGACGGATGTGGAGGCCACCTATGGATGGATGTGGAGGCCACCTATGGACGGATGTGGAGGCCACCTATGGACGGATGTGGAGGCCACCTATGGACGGATGTGGAGGCCACCTATGGATGGATGTGGAGGCCACCTAAGGATGGATGTAGAGGCCACCTATGGACGGATGTGGAGGCCACCTAAGGATGGATGTAGAGGCCACCTATGGACGGATGTGGAGGCCACCTATGGACGGATGTGGAGGCCACCTATGGACGGATGTGGAGGCCACCTATTGACGGATGTGGAGGCCACCTATTGACGGATGTGGAGGCCACCTATTGACGGATGTGGAGGCCACCTATGGATGGATGTGGAGGCCACCTATTGACGGATGTGGAGGCCACCTATGGACGGATGTGGAGGCCACCTATTGACGGATGTGGAGGCCACCTATGGATGGATGTGGAGGCCACCTATGGACGGATGTGGAGGCCACCTATGGATGGATGTGGAGGCCACCTATTGATGGATGTGGAGGCCACCTATTGATGGATGTGGAGGCCACCTATGGACGGATGTGGAGGCCACCTATGGACGGATGTGGAGGCCACCTATGGATGGATGTGGAGGCCACCTATGGACGGATGTGGAGGCCACCTATGGACGGATGTGGAGGCCACCTATTGACGGATGTGGAGGCCACCTATGGACGGATGTGGAGGCCACCTATGGACGGATGTGGAGGCCACCTATGGACGGATGTGGAGGCCACCTATGGACGGATGTGGAGGCCACCTATGGACGGATGTGGAGGCCACCTATGGACGGATGTGGAGGCCACCTATGGACGGATGTGGAGGCCACCTATGGACGGATGTGGAGGCCACCTATGGACGGATGTGGAGGCCACCTATGGACGGATGTGGAGGCCACCTATGACGGATGTGGAGGCCACCTATGGACGGATGTGGAGGCCACCTATGGACGGATGTGGAGGCCACCTATGGACGGATGTGGAGGCCACCTATGGACGGATGTGGAGGCCACCTATGGACGGATGTGGAGGCCACCTATGGACGGATGTGGAGGCCACCTATGGACGGATGTGGAGGCCACCTATGGACGGATGTGGAGGCCACCTATGGATGGATGTGGAGGCCACCTATGGATGGATGTGGAGGCCACCTATGGATGGATCTTGAGGCCACCTATGGATGGATCTGGAGGCCACCTATGGATGGATCTGGAGGCCACCTATGGATGGATGTGGAGGCCACCTATGGATAGATCTGGAGGCCACCTATGGATGGATCTGGAGACCACCTATGGATGGATGTGGAGGCCACCTATGGATGGAAATGGAGGCCACCTATGGATGGATCTGGAGGCCACCTATGGATGAATCTGGAGGCCACCTATGGATGGATTTGGAGGCAACATATCCATCTCTTTTCCCCCTGGCCCTTCATTTTGTTCCATTTCTGCGAATTTCGAAAAACAACATATTCTACTAAAATTATTGGTTTGAAGACCAACCCAAGCTTCATGAAGCAATCCAATTTATTTCTTAGAAATTTTCTCGTGAAATTATTACTTAATGTTGTTATTCCTTTCTTTTGAAGTAATTTTTTTTTATCTTTTTAGGTTTCGATAAACTTTTAACAGTATTATTTTCCTCGATACAAAAAGAAGAATGTCTTTGTAAAATGATATTTCTGATAGTCAAACATTAATTAAGAAAGAAAATTCAATTCCCCCTTCCTTTTCAAACTTATTTAAACTTGGGCTCCCTTTTTGCTCGGCCAACCTGGGTCCTCTTGTATCGTTTTTTCCTTCCTATCAAAATAAAATATAAAAAAAAAAAGAATTGTTTCGGCCCGTTGCCAATTAAACGGGTCCAGTTTTCAACTGTCGGTAAAATTTATCTTTTTCCCAATGTATAAAGATAGGGCTGTCGTTGTGTGGGGTCGGAAAAAGGAGGGGTGGGGAGGGGGAAGGAGTGTGGAGGCCCAAAGGGAGGATTCGACCGTTAGAAGGGATACCAATGTAGAACAAAACGTATGTTCCGCCCTCTCCCTCTTTCAGAAAAGATTGTAATGTTTTAAAATATAGTTGTTATCTCGGATGACCCGGATTCTGAAAATGACGCACCCGCCCCTCATTATTTCGAAAATAAATAACAAATGGCTTCTCATTTATCGTTTTCTTCGACCCGTTTTTATTCCTCCCTTTTTTTCTCGTAAATTACATTTCACTTCAATATGAAAACTAAAGTCTGGTCTGCAAAAGTGGCATCCCTAAAACTCGCTGGAGCTAAGAATCAGATTTTTGAACTTTTTTCGTTTTTCTGCAATATCTTTGGTTCTAATGCAGTTTTTTACATGCAGCAAAATAGGTTTTGCAGCTTTTATATGTGTGGTTGTTTTTTCAAATTTTCGTTTTGTTTTTCAAAGTTGAAAGAACATATTATGACCCAAAATTTGGATGGATCTGGAGACACCTATGGATGGATGTGGAGGCCACCTATGGATCTGTGTGGAGGCCACCTATGGACGGATGTGGAGGCCACCTATGGATGGATGTGGAGGCCACCTATGGATGGATCTGGAGGTCACCTATGGATGGATGTGGAGGCCACCTATGGATGGATCTGGAGGCCACCTATGGATGGATGTGGAGGCCACCTATAGATGGATGTGGAGGCCACCTATGGATGGATCTGGAGGCCACCTATGGATGGATCTGGAGGCCACCTATGGATGGATCTGGAGGCCACCTAGGGTGGATGGATGGATGTGGAGGCCACCTATGGATGGATCTTGAGGCCACCTATGGATGGATGTGGAGGCCACCTATGGATGGATCTTGAGGCCACCTATGGATGGATGTGGAGGCCACCTATAGATGGATCTTTAGGCCACCTATGGATGGATCTGGAGGCCACCTATAGATGGATCTGGAGGCCACCTATGGATGGATCTGGAGGCCACCTATGGATGGATCTGGAGGCCACCTATGGATGGATCTGGAGGCCACCTAATGGATGGACATGGATGGAGGGGCCACCTATGGATGGATCTGGAGGCCACCCTATGGATGGATGTGGAGGCCACCTATGGATGGATCTGGAGGCACCTATGGATGGATCTGGAGGCCACCTATGGATGGATCTGGAGGCCACCTATGGATGGATGTGGAGGCCACCTATGGATGGATGTGGAGGCCACCTATGGATGGATCTGGAGGCCACCTATGGATGGATGTGGAGGCCACCTATGGATGGATGTGGAGGCCACCTATGGATGGATCTGGAGGCCACCTATGGATGGATCTGGAGGCCACCTATGGATGGATGTGGAGGCCACCTATGGATGGATCTTGAGGCCACCTATGGATGGATGTGGAGGCCACCTATGGATGGATCTTGAGGCCACCTATGGATGGATGTGGAGGCCACCTATAGATGGATCTTTAGGCCACCATATGGATGGATCTGTGATGGGCCACCTATGGATGGATCTGGAGGCCACCTATGGATGGATCTGGAGGCCACCTATGGATGGATCTGGAGGCCACCTATGGATGGATCTGGAGGCCACCTATGGATGGATCTGGAGGCCACCTATGGATGGATCTGGAGGCCACCTATGGATGGATCTGGAGGCCACCTATGGATGGATCTGGAGGCCACCTATGGATGGATCTGGAGGCCACCTATGGATGGATCTGGAGGCCACCTATGGATGGATCTGGGAGGGCCACCTATGGATGGATCTGGGGGCCACCTATGGATGGATCTGGGGGCCACCTATGGATGGATCTGGAGGCCACCTATGGATGGATGTAGAGGCCAAATATGGATGGATGAGAAGGCCTAATATCTATGGATGTGGAGGCCACCTATGGATGGATCTGGAGGCCACCTATGGATGGACCTGGAGGCCACCTATGGATGGATCTGGAGGCCACCTATGGATTGATGTGGAGGCCACCTATGGATGGATGTGGAGGCCACCTATGGATGGATGTGGAGGCCACCTATGGATGGATGTGGAGGCCACCTATGGATGGATGTGGAGGCCACCTATGGATGGATTTGGAGGCCACCTATGGATGGATCTTTAGGCCACCTATGGATGGATCTGGAGGCCACCTATGGATGGATCTGGAGGCCACCTATAGATGGATCTGGAGGCCACCTATGGATGGATCTGGAGGCCACCTATGGATGGATCTGGAGGCCACCTATGGATGGATCTGGAGGCCACCTATGGATGGATCTGGAGGCCACCTATGGATGGATCTGGAGGCCACCTATGGATGGATCTGGAGGCCACCTATGGATGGATCTGGGGGCCACCTATGGATGGATCTGGGGGCCACCTATGGATGGATCTGGGGGCCACCTATGGATGGATCTGGGGGCCACCTATGGATGGATCTGGAGGCCACCTATGGATGGATGTAGAGGCCAAATATGGATGGATGAGAAGGCCTAATATCTATGGATGTGGAGGCCACCTATGGATGGATCTGGAGGCCACCTATGGATGGACCTGGAGGCCACCTATGGATGGATCTGGAGGCCACCTATGGATTGATGTGGAGGCCACCTATGGATGGATGTGGAGGCCACCTATGGATGGATGTGGAGGCCACCTATGGATGGATGTGGAGGCCACCTATGGATGGATGTGGAGGCCACCTATGGATGGATTTGGAGGCCACCTATGGATGGATGTGGAGGCCACCTATGGATGGATGTGGAGGCCACCTATGGATGAAAAAAGTTCAAAAATCTGATTTTAGCTCCAGCGACCTCTACGAAGCGAGTTTTAGGTTCCACTTCCATAAGTACCAGACCAGACCTTTTTTTCTCTTCAATAAGACATTCAGCAAAGACCGTTATATTGGAAGCCATTAAGGTCGGGGGCACCTTTGAATTCTTAACCAAACTCCCATCTCTTTATAGTCTTTATTCTAATTAGTCGATAAGTAGATTAGAAAATCGCTATTGGAATAATGTCTTGAGGCGTTTAATGCCAAGTTGGAAATTAGAAACACGAGACAGATGAGCTTTGTAATGCTCTAATCGTGTTACGCGACCCACACCCCTCTAGCAACTTCTTCCTTAATAGAATTTCTTGTATATTACGTACTTGAAAGAGCTAATTGAACAAAGCTAATAAAAGTAATTCCCCATGTTTTTTTTAATCTACTCTTCAAAAAATTTAAAGCTATTTCACGCATCGTTAATTTAGAAACTAGTTTGTGTTTGCTTATTGGTTTTAATATTATTCATGGCCTACTTGGCAAGGAGGGAAAACATCAAAATAAGAGCATCAAACTAATTTCAAAGCTCGAACGCCTAATTTGGAAAATGATTAAATTAAAAAACATCTTTTGACAAGTTTTAAAGAATGAAAATAGGCCTAATTTTGGCATGTTACGCCGTTGAGCAATTAACGTCCCCTTCCTTTTGTCTTTGTGTTTTTTCTCCTCTTTTCAAGGGTGGAGAGGACGTGAGAGAAAGGGCAACTAGCGATGTAGTCGCCGCCCTAAGGTTATGAATTCATTCAACCCCCCCGAGGGATTAGCAAGTCAAATATTTGAGGAATAACCGAGTTGGACCCTACAATTCACACAACGCAATCCCCTTCGATTTCTCGACATAACACGTGTAAGGTACCGCCTCGGTTAGTCTATTTTCCCTCTTAATTTATACGTTTTAAACTAGGCTGGCCACATGGTACGCATTATGCGGGATTTTACGCAACACAACCTGCGTACACGCCTTTTTACGCAATTCTGGGAAAAAAGCAACCCAAAGAGAAAATAAAACCATATTTTGAACTATTTTTGACAAGACACCCTGATTTTAAACCTTTTTCCGATAAGAAAGACCCTTTTCAGCCAGATTTTGACCCTTTTTGACAAGGAAAGACTCTTTGCAGACAGAGTTTGACCCTTTTTGACAAGAAAAGATTCTTTTCAGCCAGATTTTGACCCTTTTGACAAGAAAAGACCCTTTATGCCAGATTTTGACCATTTTTGACAAGAAAAGACACTTTTCAGAGACAGTTTGACCCTTTTTTGATAAGAAAAGATCCTTTTCAGCCAGATTTTCACCATTTTTGATAAGGAAAGACCATTTTTCAGCCAGATTTTGACCATTTTTGATAAGAGAAGAACCTTTTCAGCCAGATTCTGACCCTTTTTGACAAGAAAAGATCCTTTTCAGCCAGATTTTGACCATTTTTGATAAGAAAAGACCCTTTTCAGACAGAGTTTCACCCTTTTTGAAAAGAAACGACTCTTTTCAGACAGGGTTTGTTCCTTTTTGACAAGAAAAGACCCTTTTCAGCCAGATTTTGACCATTTTCGACAAGGTTCGTTATCTTAAGGTTAGTTATCTCAATTACCGCGCTCGTAAATAAAATATCATAATCTGGCCTAAAAAAAGTAGACGTCAAAATGACGAAGGTTTAGCAATACATACATAACATAGGATTACCATTCTAGGGCTCACAACCTACAGGACGAGCAGTGTTGTGGCCATCGGAGATCGTGCTTAGACTACCAAAACCTAACGGTTTTCCCTTATTTTTGTGAAAAACATGAGTCCTTTTTCTGCGATCCAAATCTCCCAAGATAGTCTTTGATGGGTTAAAACTGATCTGTTTTCATCGCCATTAAGCTAGCCAACTTTCTGGAATAGTGTGCGTTGATGGTATGAAATTTCTAATGCATAGCTAATACTCGGCGAGGCCGTGACGCTAATTAGTACAGCGTCGTCGTCTACTCTTCTCTTAGATGTCAATTAGGGCCGGTAAATGTAAAGACATTAATGAAGTTAGTCGAACGTTAATATTGGTTCTAGAATTTGTCAAACGCCTCTAACTTAATATGCACAACGAAAGCTTCCAGTTATGCGGGCATATTCAGTCAAAAATTAATTCGATTTATAATTTTATTTATTTTACGCGGACTTTCATTTCCGCCTTTTTTCTCCCCCCAGCCCCAGAATAACTCAAATGGATTATAAAATGAAGTACAAATACAATAAAATTTGTTCGTTCACCGCATCCTATGGTAATCACGGTGCACTTGGGCTTGTACGACAAACAAAAAACCAATTTCAATTGTAAAATATCACATTTTGTATTATAAATAGGTATATTGAAATATTTTAAGATACGAATGTTTAAAATAGGGTGGCTAGAAGAAATTTTTCATTTTTCGTGTCAAAATCTGTTTGAAAAAGTGTCTTCCCTTATCGAAAGTGGTCGAAATATGGCTGAAAAGGGTCTTTTCTTGTCAAAAAAGGTCAAACTCCGTCGCAAAAGCGTCTTCTCTTGTCAAAAATGGTCAAAATCTACCTGAAAAAAGCCTTTTCTTGTCAAAAAAAGGGTAAAAATCTCTTGCTGAAAAGGGTCTTTTTTTGTCCAGAAAGGTTCAAAGTCAGGATGAAAAGGTTAATTTTTTGTAAAAAAACTGTCTGAATAGGGTTTTTTCCTGCCAAAAAGGGTCAAAATTTGGTTGAAAAGGGTCTTTTCTTGTCAAAAATGGTCAAAATCTGGCTGAAAGTGGTCAAACTCCGACGAAAAAGCGTCTTCTCTTGTCTAAAATGGCCAAAATTCTTCCTCAAAAGAGCCTTTTCTTGTCAAATAGGGTCAAACACTGTCTGAAAGTGTCTTTCCTTGTCAAAAATGGTCAAAATCTGGCTAAATAGTGTCTTCTCTTGTCAAAAAGGGTCAACTTGTTTCTGAAAAGTGTCTTCCCTTGTCAAAAATGGTCAAAGTCTGGCTGAAAAAGGTCTTTACTTGTCAAAAATCGTCAAAATCTGGCTGAAAAGGGTCTTTTCTTGTTATCAATGGTCAAAATCTGGCTGCAGAGGGTCTTTTGTTGTCAAAAATGATCACAATCTGGCTGAAAAGTGTCTTTAATTGTGAAAAATGGTCAAAATCTGACTGAAAAGTGTCTTCCCTTGTCAAAAATGGTCAAAATCTGGCTGAAAAGGGTCTATTCTTGTCAATAATTGTCAAAATCTGGCTGAAAAGTATCTTCCCTTGTCAAAAATGGTCAAAATCTGGCTGAAAAGGGTACCGTTCTCTTTGTTTTTTTTTGTTTTTTGTTTGTTTTCGTTTGGACTCCAATTCTCCCCATAAAACAACCAAAATTTATCTGAATGCCTAAAACGTGGATCATTGCGTTTTCAAATATAAGAGAATGTCGAGTTAAAAAGCGTTGGAATGAGTTTACTGATAGTGAATAGGGATTTTGTATTCAAGGCGTAGCCTCATGTGCCATATTCTTGGACTAGGGTTGACCAGGGGTGGGACAAGACTGAAATGTAGCTCCGGACGTTACAACAAAATAAACGCCAACAATCTCGCATCCACCCTGCATATTACATCTCTTATGTTTCTTTTAGGTTTCATTAAATCCAGCCTTAATCCAATCTAATTTTAAGTTGACCTTTCTTCTTAAATTAATAAATGAGGAGGAAGGAATTTATGAAAACAATGGAGGAAAATGACAACTGACAAGGAGGGCGTTTCGTCATTACAAAAAGGAAAGAGGATCGCAAGGGTTTTATGAATTATTTGAAATGTTAACAATGACTTAATAAGCAAAAAAGGTCTATTTACTTAAAATTAAAAAGAGCAGCCACCCTCTTTGTAATTTCTAAAACTTCCTAAATAGAATCAAATCCTTTTTTTAATATTTATTAACAATTTCAATTAATTTTGACAATTTAAAAATGGCCAAAAACCACATTTTGGATGAAATGAAAAAATAACAAATTTCAGGTCGAAAGTTGAAGGGGGTTTGGTGAAGTCGAAAAAAAAAGTTTTCATATCCCAAAAACGACTTAAGATTCTTGTTTTTCACCCTAAAAATGGTCAAAAACCACATTTTGGATAAAATCCAAAAATAAAATTTTTTGGGCCAAAAAGTGAAGAAGGGTCCCCCCTTTGGTGAGGTCGAAAAAAATGTTTTTATATCCCCAAAACGACTTAAGATTCTTGTTTTTTACCCTAAAAATGGTCAAAAACCACATTTTGGATAAAATCCAAAAATAAAATTTTTTGGGCCAAAAAGTGAAGAAGGGTCCCCCTTT
>JAGWEN010000541.1:0-79396 GCA_018703685.1 Orius laevigatus | reverse complement strand
AAATTCAAGTTATGATTGAAAAAAAATTTTTTTTTCAAATTAATTAATTAATTAATTAACTAATTAGGTAATTATATTGAGTTTGAGTGAAATTATTCCCATTTTCATAAAATTATCACCAAATTCAAGTTATGATTGAAAAAAAATCAAAAATTAATTAATTAATTAATTAGGTAATTATATTGAGTTTGAGTGAAATTATTCCCATTTTCATAAAATTATCACCAAATTCAAGTTATGATTGAAAAAAAAATTTTTTTTTCAAAAATTAATTAATTAATTAATTAGGTAATTATATTGAGTTTGAGTGAAATTATTCCCATTTTCATAAATTATCACAAATTCAAGTTATGATTGAAAAAAAATTTTTTTTTCAAAAATTAATTAATTAATTAACTAATTAGGTAATTATATTGAGTTTGAGTGAAATTATTCCCATTTTCATAAAATTCAAGTTATGATTGAAAAAAAAATTTTTTTTTCAAAATTAATTAATTAATTAATTAATTACTAATTAGGTAATTATATTGAGTTTGAGTGAAATTATTCCCATTTTCATAAAATTCAAGTTATGATTGAAAAAAAAATTTTTTTTTCAAAAATTAATTATTTAATTAATTAACTAATTAGGTAATTATATTGAGTTTGAGTGAAATTATTCCCATTTTCATAAAATTATCACCAAATTCAAGTTATGATTGAAAAAAAAAATTTTTTTTTCAAAAATTAATTAATTAATTGATTACCTAATTAGGTAATTATATTGAGTTTGAGTGAAATTATTCCCATTTTCATAAAATTATCACCAAATTCAAGTTATGATTGAAAAAAAAATTCTCAAAATTTAATTAATTAATAGGTAATTAGGTAATTATAATGTGTATGAGTGAAATTAGTCCCCATTTTCAGAAAATTATCACCAAATTTAAGTTATGTTAGAAAAAAAAAGGATTCATTTCCCCCGAAATTTATGGATCCCCCGAAATCTGTAGACTGTGAGAAAGTTCGTGTCTCTGGGCAAGCTCACAGGACGAATACTATATTTGAGTTTTTAACTGACTCAGAAGAGAAGTTATTGTATTACCGTCGGATTCGGGTTTTTGGGGAAGGGTCTTCCAGACCCCCTAGGGTCAAACTGACTTTTGATCTTTGCCGGACATGACTTTGTCTGTGGTGCCGGCCGTCCGGCCGTCCGTCCGGCCGTCCGTCGCCTTTTTTCTCGGAACACTTCACGGCCACAATTTTCATCCGATTTTCACGAAATTTTCACACAATCTTCCTTTCGTGGTTATCTTGAAAGTGACGAGAGCGATTTTTGAAATTCGACAAAATGGCGGAAATATGTCTGTCTAAAGTTTGCAAAAAATGTGCTACGGGCTTTCTACCGGTCCGATCTTCACCAAATTTTAACCAAATAATCTTCACGTGATCCCGATTAAATTTCATTAACTAATTAGGTAATTAATTATGTAATTAGGTAATTATGACCAATTAACCAAATTTTCCCATTTTCATAAAATTATCACCAAATTCAAGTTATGATTGAAAAAAAAATTTTTTTTTCAAAAATTAATTAATTAATTAATTAACTAATTAGGTAATTATATTGAGTTTGAGTAAAATTATTCCCATTTTCATAAAATTATCACCAAATTCAAGTTATGATTGAAAAAAAAATTTTTTTTTCAAAAATTAATTAATTAATTAATTAACTAATTAGGTAATTATATTGAGTTTGAGTGAAATTATTCCCATTTTCATAAAATTATCACCAAATTCAAGTTATGATTGAAAAAAAAATTTTTTTTTCAAAAATTAATTAATTAATTAATTAGGTAATTATATTGAGTTTGAGTGAAATTATTCCATTTTCATAAAATTATCACCAAATTCAAGTTTGATTGAAAAAAAAATTTTTTTTAAATTAATTAATTAATTAATTAATTAACTTATTAGGTAATTATATTGAGTTTAAGTGAAATTATTCCATTTTCATAAAATTATCACCAAATTCAAGTTATGATTGAAAAAAAAAATTTTTTTTTAATTAATTAATTAATTAATTAACTTATTAGGTAATTATATTGAGTTTAAGTGAAATTATTCCCATTTTCATAAAATTATCACAAATTCAAGTTATGATTGAAAAAAAATTTTTTTTTTCAAAAATTAATTAATTAATTAATTAGGTAATTATATTGAGTTTGAGTGAAATTATTCCCATTTTCATAAAATTATCACCAAATTCAAGTTATGATTGAAAAAAAAATTTTTTTTTTCAAAAATTAATTAATTAATTAATTAGGTAATTATATTGAGTTTGAGTGAAATTATTCCCATTTTCATAAAATTATCACCAAATTCAAGTTATGATTGAAAAAAAAAATTTTTTCAAAAATTAATTAATTAATTAATTAACTAATTAGGTAATTATATTGAGTTTGAGTGAAATTATTCCCATTTTCATAAAATTCAAGTTATGATTGAAAAAAATTTTTTTTTTTTTCAAAAAATTAATTATTTAATTAATTAACTAATTAGGTAATTATATTGAGTTTGAGTGAAATTATTCCCATTTTCATAAAATTATCACCAAATTCAAGTTATGATTGAAAAAATTTTTTTTTTTTTTTTTTCAAAAATTAATTAATTAATTGATTACCTAATTAGGTAATTATATTGAGTTTGAGTGAAATTATTCCCATTTTCATAAAATTATCACCAAATTCAAGTTATGATTGAAAAAAAAAATTCTCAAAATTTAATTAATTAACTAGGTAATTAGGTAATTATAATGTGTATGAGTGAAATTAGTCCCATTTTCAGAAAATTATCACCAAATTTAAGTTATGTTAGAAAAAAAAAAGGATTCATTTCCCCCGAAATTTATGGATCCCCCGAAATCTGTAGACCTTTGAGAAAGTTCGTGTCTCTGGGCAAGCTCCAGGACGAATACTTTTTTTTTTTTTTTTTTTTTTTTTTTCATTTCATTTGAAGGTCATTTTATATGCTGAGGGAAGTTGACACGTGTGTTTGTTTTCTTACAGAAGGTTAATTGCCCAAAAGGACAAGACAGTGAAGAGCTACTGTTTTGAAAAGGCGCCTGAACCTAATGTCGTTTCCATGTCCCTTTTTCCTTCCGTACTTTACGGCTGAGAGGGGAAAAAAAAGGTTTCTCCGTCAACGGGCCAATTAGCCGACGGAACGTCCCTTTTGACAAATTGACAATGTAGTCTCAAAGACTAATTAGTGGACTCGGATTAATAGGAGAAGAAAACCAACTAACAATAAAACGAGGAAAACGGTTGGGCATGAAGAGATTGCCTTTCGGCTTGCATTTGAGGTTCACCACTATCCGATCATGGGTCAACTTCGATCATTGATGATGGCTTGACCGACTTCAGCTTTTGAAAGCTCTTTGGAAGCTGAATTTTATTTTCTTTTTGTACATTGGTAAGTCAATTGAACCCATAATTTTAGCGATATATGCAAAAAACAGCAACCATTTCGACACATAAGATGATATAGTAAGCTTCATCTCCTATCGCTTTTTCAATATTTCCATTTTTACTGCAAAGATGGTTTCAGCTAAATTTTGGTAATTAAACTAAGAACGTGTTGAAAAATTAGTGAATTTTGTAGGAAATTTTGACAGCTTTAATTTTTAATAAAGTGCTCATCTTGGTAGGATGATTAGTTTTCGAGATATAGGCGAAAAACAAAATGTTTTGACCATCCTTGCCTGCCTTGAGCTCAAAGTTTGGGGGTTGGGACCATTGATTCACCAGCACACTAGTCCAACCACATCTTTGAAGTCGAACATTCGTTGCCTGGACCAGTGTTGCCAGATTAGGCCCAACAAAGTAGCCCATCTGCGATAAATTGCACAAAATGGCAACTATGTCAAAAGCAAACTTCCATAGCAAAGTAGCCTTTTTTTTTTCTTTTTTTTTTTTGCGATTAATCTCCCGAGATGGAAAAAACAATGTCAACAAATAAATCGCCTAATCTGGTAACCCTGGCTTGAACTTATGTCATAGCTTAGTGGAAAAAATTTGAAAATTGACCTATAAATACCATTTTTAGGACAAAACGTTTGAATTCTATTTGAAAAGCCTGAAATTGTTCAGGTCCCTTTTTCTGCAGAATTACCATTTTCATCACCAGATTGCCATCCTTCTACAAAATACTAATGAAGATTATTTTAAAGAAGAACAGGTAGGAGTATCCAAAAGCTATTTTGTAGTGTGACGACCAAAATATACCGATCATTAAGTTGAAGAAGGATCCCTATTTATATATTCGAGAGAGAGAGGCTAAATATAGCTTTTGTCGTATATATTTTAATCGTGGGAATACAAATCAGCAAAGCCCATTTTAATTTTCGAAAAAACGTCTAAATTTTGTTTTTCTTTCTAAGATTTTTTTTTTCTCTTTTTATTTTTGTACGCTAGATCAAAAAAGTGATAATGCGGTTTTTATACCTAAAGAGGGCAGTTAAAAAAAATTGAGGGGAAAAAATCTGGCGCGTGTAAAAAGGGGATGTCTATTTTTATGAATTGGAGGGGTCAAAGGGAATTTGTCATCATGACAGGAAACGATGGTCACTACTTACCGTCTTGTTTTATAATTTTCACGTGTTTCCTCAAGCCACACCCTTGTATTTTAAATGGCTCGTAAATTTAAACATAAAATTAGTGGAAGGAAGTGTTTAAAATCTGAATGTGGAATAAAAAAAAAAGTTTGAAAAAATGCACCAAATATGGCTATTTCTTATGTCCATGTCTGGAGCAAAAACTTCCTCAAAAACCTCCACGGGATCAAGCCAAGCAAAACCCCGAAATTTCACGAACTGTAAACACCACCCAAACAGGGTCGGATAGGAAAAATCTACCGGCCCGGGAAATTATCACATCCCCGGCCAACCCCAAGGGTGGGGGCTGGGCCGTGGATGTGATGATTAAAAATCAACCTATAGGTGGCCATTTTGTCGCGAAAGAATAAAATCTAGATACATATAAAGGGCTACTCGTGTTCAAAAAAAGATCAAAAATCAAATTAAAAAGAGCCTTTTTCAGTCGTGAAGGAAAAAAATCTCGCTAAAAGGGTCTCTAATGTCCAAAAATCAAGGTAAAAATGGCCCCTAGTGTCTAAAAAGGATCAAAAATCAAGCCAAAAGGGCCCCTAATTGTCCAGGATCAAAAATCAAGCTAAAAAGGCCCCTTTTCATAGTAAAGGAACAAAATCTGATTATAAAGGACCCCAATGCCAGAAAACGTAAAAAAATCAAGCTAAATAGGGCTCTTTTCGTCACAAATAACCATATTCTAGTTAAAAGGGCCCCCATTGTCCAAAAAGGATCTAAAATCAAGCTAAAAGGGCTCCTAGTGTTTAACAAAGACTATAAATCAAGCTAAAAAGGGCCCTTTTCGTCACAAATAACCATAATCTAGTTAAAAGGGTCCCTAGTGTCCAAAAAGGATCAAAATTCAAGCTAAAAGGGCTCCTAATGTTTAACAAAGACTATAAATCAAGCTAAAAAGGGCCCTTTTCGTCACAAATAACCATAATCTAGTTAAAAGGGTCCCTAGTGTCCAAAAAGGATCAAAAATCAAGCTAAAAAGGGGAAACTATTTCTTGAACTATAGTTCAAAGTCATGCAATTTTGGGATTATTAAGCGTTATGTTCTTTAATTTATAAAGTCTGCAAAATAAAATCGTTTAATAGCGTGGAAAATGTTTTTCCTACAATGTCCTCTGGTTAAAAATAACGTAAAAAATTATTAATTTTATGTTTGATAAATGACAATAATTTAGATGAACGGTGAAGGGGGCATCACGTCCGGCAAATGAACGAAACTTCTAATGTCCCGGATCCCAAGAATATTTTAATAGACGGATGAAATGTTGTAGAACTTTTTCGTTCGGAGTCATGCCAGATTTGATTTTTTTCGAACAATTACGGTCTAGAAATCGCTTTTTTAAAGACATCCTGGGTAATTAGAGGAGGTTTTTATTCTAGGGATAGTTTTGCGTACTTTTGCGGCAAACTTCTTAAGACGGGGTAAATCGGTGGGCCATTTAGGTTTGCCCTCTTTTTTGTGAGTGTGTGTTCTACCTCCTGAAAACTGGGTTGACTTATTACTTCCACCTCCACTTCAAAGCGGCCTTAAACTTCAACCATCTGCTAGGGTGGATCCCCCTTCAGGAATTATCCGGTATTAGGTTGAAGAGGTGGGGGGGGGGATGAGAAAAGCAAAAAATACATTGTGTTGACATTTCTAATTTAGGGTCGAAAAGTCAGGATTAAGCCGAGCTATTTGTTTTTACGACATTTCTTTTCTTATTTTCCAGTTTCCACCAATCAGGGTCGGCTGTATAATAGTCCAAACTGACGCTAGAGAGTTTTTAATGCGATTTTTTTTCGTTTTTTTCCTAATATCTCGAAAACCGTAGGTCGTAGGCGAATAAATCTTTAGTACAAAATTAAAGATAATTAAAGTTCCTATAATTTTGAGCTGATACGATTTTTTGTAGGACCAAAAGCATCGGAGCTATGAGGTTGCAAAAAAACCATGATTTTCTATTTTGACCTCTGAAGGACAGATTAGATCAGGTCAAAATAGAAAGGTTTTTTTTTGCAACCTCGTAGCTCCGAAGCGTTTTGTCCTACAAAAAATCGTATCAGCTCAAAATTATAGGAAATTTAATTATCTTTAATTTTGTACTAAAAGTTTTTTCGCCTACGACCTAAGGTTTTCAAGATATTAGGGAAAAAACGAAAAAAATCGCATTCAAAACTCTCTACCGTCCAAAGCTCACGGGTTTCAGTTTTAGAATTTTTTTTTTTTTTTTTTTTTTTTTTGTTAATCAAGGGACCAACCCCTACACATTTCCGTGGATAAACAAAATTAGAGGTTTAGTTTGACAGGACTATAAGCCAATTTGCTAGATTAGATTGGGTAATAAACAAACGCAGAGCCAATCAAAATCTTCGAGACCGTGACGTCACTTATCAAGCTAATCAACTACTTCGATATTCTATTAAGGACATGAAGACCCAATGACGATTTTTCGCAAACTTTTTATGTACAAAAACACCAAAACCGGACTACCAGTTTTGGAACGATTTTGTGGAGTAGGGATAGGTTTGTATGGAGAAGGAACTCCATTACTTTTCCTTTTGGAACTCTACAGACCTCTCCACAAACACTAAACTAACAGCAAAACTAAAGTCAAGGCGTCCTTAGCAACCAACTCGACCCTCCCCCTAGTTGGGGCCACCGAACTTCTGGGGATGATGTTTTCCGTTTTAAAATTCTTGATTTGTAAAAAATGGCTGCCTGTCACTTGTAACGTTAAGGGATTTGTTGCCTTTCAAAATGTCCAGGAAAGGAGGAAGCACGTTTTAGGGATTAAAACGTTTCCTACCACCCAAAATCATATGTTTTATGTGTTTATTTTGATGAAAGTGTTTAAAAATGTTTTTATCGAAAATTTCAAAGAAGACGGCTCGTGTAGCAGCGGAGATGAGCACTGCGTGTGACTTTAATCAGATTAAGAATCCGCAATTGCATTCTTTACCGAGAGGGACGGGAGGGAGGTCGAGTTTCAACGGGATCGTCGCGACCGTTTTTGGGGCTTCAGGCTTTTTGGGGCGATACGTCTGCAACCGTTTGGCCAGGACGGGTACCCAAGTCATCGTCGCTCACGCGGGGACCCATTACGACGTCCGCAGGCTTAAAGTTCAATTCGACCTCGGTCAGATTTTATACCAGCCATTCGATCTCAACGAAAAAGACACTATTTTGAAATGCGTCAGATATTCAAACGTAGTGATCAACCTCATCGGACGCGATTGGGAAACGAAAAATTTCTCTTTCGACGATGTCCACGTCAAAGGTGCCACCGCCATCGCCAACGCCTGCTTAGAAACCGGAATCGAAAACTTGATACACATTTCAGCCTTAAACGCCGCTGAAGAATTCGAAGGGAATCTAATCCCTGGAGGATCCGAGTTCCTAATAAGCAAATACGAAGGTGAACAATGCGTGCGCGAATTATTCCCAGACGTCATCGTCTTCAGACCAAGCGACATATACGGATCCGAAGACCGTTTCCTAAGATATTTTGCCAGCAACTGGAGGAGGCAGTTGAAATGGATGCCTTTATACAAAAAAGGAGAAAAAACAGAAAAGCAGCCTGTTTATGTCGGAGATGTTGCCTCAGGGATCGTCTCAGTTTGTAAAAACTGTCCAAAACATCGTGGAAAAGTATATCAAGCTGTCGGTCCGAGCAGATACCACCTAAGCGAGCTCGTCGATTATTTTTACAACGTTATGCGAAAAGATGAATCCTGGGGTTTTCGACGTTATGACATAGAATACGATCCTATTTTCAAACTGAGGATTTCGCTCCAGCAAAAATCGGGATTGTACACGCCTTTCGGAGGTGTCACTTTAGACAAACTCGAGCGTGAAACGAACTCGGACGTTGTGGACGAAAAGCTGCCAACTTTGGAAGATTTAGGAGTCAAGTTGACCCACATCGAAGATATGGCTGCATGGGAATTGAGACCTTTTCGCGCCTATAATTATTACGACGCCGAACTCGACGAATTCAAACCTCCATGCCTTCCGAAAAAAATTGAAAAAGGTGAAAGCGATACTACTTGTAGCAGCAGCAGTAGCGATGAAGAAGACGAAAAAGAAGAAAGTAAAGAAAAAATTAAATCAAAATAAACCATAAAATGATGGTGATCTTCAGGTTCTCAATAGTTAATCAATTCCTCGCTAAAATACAAAGAGGGTTTACCTGCAAAATTTTTATCTTCAGCTCAAAAGTCTGGCAGATGCTACTCCAGTCTAGCTGAACCCTGTATAATGGACATCATTCTTGTTACCATTTTATGGCTCTCAGGAGAACGGAAATGCCTAGAAAGTCGATACTAGTCTCATTTTAAAGGTAGTCAGAAAAGGAACATTTTTCAAAAAGTTCGACTTTCCATCTTTCATGGTTCAGAAATGTTGAAAAGAGAAATTTTTCAAAAATCGGTCCTTCAAAAAATGGTCAACTGTATGTTGGAAAATAGACATGTATCTATGAACTGTAGAGTTTGGCGTAGTTCCAAACAGACTCAGGAAATCATCAGACACTTCCAACCCACAGAATTTCCTGTAACGGCGTTATAATACGAAAAAAAGGTTTCAATTTTGTTACCTAAAACATATATAGCCGAGAACACTGAACTCTCGTCCATCTTCCTCTTTGCATGTTGAAAGCGACAAGATAGAATTTTGCTCCTGGTTTTTTAAAAAGGAATTTTATGATGGTAATGCAAAAATATTTTTCTTTGAAATTTTTATTAAAACCATCGTTTTTCTCAAAACTTCTTTTTTCTACAAGCTTTTTACAATGAAAATCAATAATAATATTGCCTGAAATAGTTTGAGGACCAAGAAGTACCAAAATCGAATTTGTTTAGACCCAGCGATATCAGCCGTTATCATATAGGTTATCGAAAAATCCGGTTCCCCCATTTTTAGAAGTTCAGAAGTTTTCATAACCTATGAAAAAGATCTAAACAAAGCGGATTCTGGTTCTAAAATGAGTTAAGTTTTGGTTGAGAGGCAATTTTATTAATTTTGCATAATTGGAAGGTTTCTTTTTTATCAGTGGTTATCAACTCGCAGGCTCTGACAGACCAAAATGGTTTCCTTGTTTATTTTAAATTGTAGTAGCACTAGTACAGGTTTCCTCATTTATTAGTCGCGTAGATACTTTTCCTTCTTTCATGTCACGTGTCCAATATTCCGTTATCATATAGAGTACAACAGAATTTAATCGTTGCTGGCCAATTTGATCGACGACGTCGTTTAACCCTTCCATTTTTACGGTTGGATTTATGCAGTCAAATTCGAAAGAAATATTGTTGAAATCGGTGGAAATTTGATCCGCATCGGCTTCATAGATGAAACCAACTTTGTCCCAATGTAGTCTGAAATTAAATTACTAGAGGTTAGATAGGGGATTTAGGACTTACATCATTTTTCCAGTTTCGTTCACCGGTCTTTTTTTAATGGTACCATAAATGTTGAGCTTATAGGTTTCCTCTTTGTCGTAGTAATCGTGTTTGACTTTTATGAAGAATTTTCCTTCTTTTGTCACGTTGTGGGTGATATCGACATCAATTTTAGTTCCATAATATTCCTTTCTATGAAGCATTTCTACACGAATGCTTTTTGAAACAAAAAAAAAAAAACTTTTTTTTTTTTTTTTTTTTTTTTCAAGCAAAGTTTTTGAGCAATATTCAACAAGTTATTATAACCAAGAGGAATATTTTTTTCCTCTCGGGAGTAAAGCTCTGAAGCAATATACAGCTTAATAAGAGACCTATTCTCTAGTGTCTAAAAGTAGTATTATGAGAAATTTTAGTATAAGTAGTTCGGTAATAAATAGTAATAAATAACTAAATAAATGAACTATATATGTATATAAATGACCGCTTTCATCCCAATGGGGGACTAAATGAGGCAGTCAAAATATCGGTTCATGTTTCAAGGTCAAAGTTGTGGAAGGGGGAATGATGGAGCTGCTGACCTCATTTCCTCCACCTCCACCACTGGGGCAGAACCGCTCTTTTATATCTTAAACATTTCAAAAAGTAGCTTTTATAAAAAATTTTACTCCTCTTACTCTATTTCGTTTTGTCTGATTCCTCTTGTTTTATGAAACCAGTAATCATTTAGCGTAAAATTTTGACGCGACTTAATTCCAGAAAATAATTCTTTGATTTCTTCAACTGTATATTGATGTTTCTCTCCAGAACTTGCTTCATTTGCCGCTAAAAAGAAACAAAAACACAAAAACGTTAGTGAAAATGTCAATTTTCAATTATTTTTATACAGCTTCCTTTCAATTATTTTCATTATTTAAAGACTAAAAATTACTGATAAAACATAATATAATCAGTAATAATTTCATATTCACCGATGTCAGAAATGAATGCTGCATTTGCCCAAAGAAATAACGAAACCAGCCAAAATACCTTCATCGCCTTTTTTTGTGTTTGGTTCATGATTGACTGAATTTAACGGAATGGAAGATATCAAAAAAAATTTCGTCAGCGGTCAGGGTTATCTTTTTGTGTTAAGATTGGCGCATTTGCTAACGAATATTTGTTTCTGAAAATTAATAGAGATTTCTGAGGGAATATAAAGAGAGAGAGAGAGTGTGTGAGGGGTGGTGGTTTTACAAAAGTGATACCTACCATGAACACCTAGGAGCCATGATGGTTTAGTTCGCCTGATGAAATCCTATTAAACTTAAATAAGTTCAAAAATTAGCTCCCGGACGGGAATCGAACCCGCGTCTTCGAATTGGTACTCCAACGTGATATCCATTACACCACCGAGAACTGATAATGAATGGATAACATTTCGGGAAGACAATCGACAGCTTTCGTTTTCTCAACCGTTTGGCGCCAATTTTCCCGAAATGTTATCCATTCATTATCAGTTCTCGGTGGTGTAATGGATAGCACGTTGGAGTACCAATTCGAAGACGCGGGTTCGATTCCCGTCCGGGAACCAATTTTTGAATCTTATTTAACTTTTCCTGATTTATTTTCCCAATTTATTACGATTGTAATCCTGAGGTGCGGTCACCTCGATAACGAATAATTAGATTCATATCCTATTAAACTGTTCCAGTGAGGTTGGGTGAGGGTGGGGGAAGTTTGGGGGAGGGTTGGGAGAAATTGGGGGGAGAAGGTTGAGCGACGGGGAGCATGAGGGGAGAGATTATTTTGGATTTGTGAAGCTTTTTTTTTTTTTTTTTTTTTTTTTTTTTTTTTTTTTTTTTTTTTTTTTTTTTAAGAAAGTTTGAGTTATTAAGTTCCTACTCCATACTGTCCCCCTCTTTTTCGTAAAAAAAGTGGGTCAGTATGGAGTAAGGCAATTACCTTATTGCCTACTTTTTTACTTATTGATGAAATAATCAATAAACAATAATTATAACAAGATGGAAGATAATTCAATAAACCATTAGGGCACCGAATAATTAAAATTGAATTTTCATGACGGTCCACGCGATCACTACTTCACAAGCTCACAACAGGTTTGACGAATATTGCTCGAAATTATGACCTGGCTAGAAAAGAGGACAGTATGTAAGATACCAATTTATGAGGCCAGTTTTTATGAAGAGATTAAACCTCTTTTGTACATTTTGAAACTTAGCAAGTTATTTTCTTGCTCAAAAGCAGGTAAATTTTGCATTATTTACGTCATAATTTGATAAATTCATTATAGGAAAATTAGAAAAAGTTAGTTGTTTCTCCTTTTGGTTTATTTTCGTGCTCGCCTTATATTTGTGCAAATGCTATGTCATCATCGAAATTCTTACCACACAAATTTTTCCACAAATCACAAACGGAAAGGATTTCATCCGTAACTTGGAGGTTATTTCGGTGGCCGTTTTTTCGATCGGAACTGTCCTGGCTATGCCTTTTTCTTGCTTCGTCGAAACCGAAAAATTGATCGAATACATCAATGCTTGGTCTGACTTTGAGGTAACTTATTAGTTATTAAATTACATAAGTAGTTTATTAATTATTATTATTATTTATTTATTTATTTTTTTTTTTACAATTTTAGATGAAGTATTATCGCCTCACAGGAATGAAACTAAGACACAAATTAAATAAGAAAATAATTCTAGCGCTTGTTATAGTCGGGGTTACTGCGTTATGGTTATTAACTTTAACGGAAAATGCGACCAAAGCAAATTGGTACCAGAGGATATGTTTAATGTATATCGCATTGAACTATTCAGTCCTCACCTTATACTGGGTCGTAAGTCTCGTTGAAATGCGTCAAGCTGCTTTATTACTAGAAAAAATGGTAAATTTAAATCGAAGGGAAGAATGGAAGATAGGGGTGAAAAGATGAAAGACACTTTTTCGTCGATTTTGAGATATTAGCGCTATGTAGATTCTAGGGGCTATGAAGTAGTACTATCATCTGGTAGACAACAAGGGGGGAAAAGATGAGAATCGTCTTAAATGTGTACGAAAGATTCGGGGTAAAGGGGAAATCAGAGTTGGGCGTAATTGAATTACATTGTAATTGAATTAATAATTGAATTACAATGTAATTGAATTACTTTTATAGTAAGTAATTGAATTAAAATGTAATAGAATTACTTTTTATAGTAAGTAATTGAATTACATTGTAATTCGAATTACTTTTTATAGTAAGTAATTGAATTACATTGTAATTCGAATTAATTTTTATAGTAAGTAATTGAATTACATTTTAATTCAATAACAATTTAATTCGATTACAATGTAATTCGATTACAATGTAATTAGATTACAATGTAATTAGATTACAATGTAATTCGATTACAATGTAATTCGATTACAATGTAATTTGTAATTAGATTACATTTTCAATTACAAATTACAACAAATCGAAAAATATCTATTTTCACTAAAATTTCAAGAAAAATGAAAAACGATCCTTTAGAATTCATTTTCAAAGTAAAAGACATCCTAGATGGCATAATAATCCTAAAAAGACACTCTAGAATCCTTCATCATTGAAAAAAGACCCTCTAGAATTCATTTTCAAAGTAAAAGGCATACTAGGTGCCATTATAATCCTAAAATGACACTCTAGACTTCATCATCGCAGAAAAAGATACTCTAGAGAGTCTAGAGTCCTTTATCATTAAAAAAAAAAAAAAAAAAAAAAAAAAAAAAAAACATTTTTGTTGCCGGCTATTACATTTTTGTAATCGAATTAATTTTTTTTGTAATCGGATTAAATTTTTTTGTAATCAAATTACATTTTTTGTAATCGAATTACATTTCTTGTAATCGAATTACTTGAATGTAATCGAATTACATTTCTTGTAATCGAATTACTTGAATGTAATCGAATTACATTTCTTGTAATCGAATTACTTGAATGTAATCGAATTACATTTCTTGTAATCGAATTACTTGAATGTAATCGAATTACATTTCTTGTAATCGAATTACTTGAATTTAATCGAATTACATTTCTTGTAATCGAATTACTTGAATGTAATTGAATTACTTGTAATTTGTAATTGGTATCCAATTACTTTTTTCCAATTACATTGTAATTGAAATTACGAAGTGATTCAATTACTTCAAAGTAATTTGTAATTCAATTACATTTTGCCCTACTCCGGGGGAAATCAAACTTTGTTTATGTTTTTTTCGAAATCACTTTTTGGTCTCTTTTATCTTTTTCCCGCTGGAGAGGTTCGAGCTTTCCTATGCCACACACGACATAGCAACATTGCTACCTCCAGGCTCCACGCGATTCCTCACTCATGTACATCGATGGGCATCACACTTTCTGACATCACTCAATCATCATATTAACATTTACTAATTTTCTAGATTAGAGTTAGTTCAGGACATAGCCCAAGTAGGCTTGACGAGATTCGCCACTTGTGGACAACTTTGGCGATAATGCATACGAATTTTGGTGCTACTGTCGCTTATACGATGATGTTTACATTGGGAGCTTCGAGTATTTGTGTGATTGTCTGCGTTTATACTGTGATCATAATGACCCTTCAAGGAAGCCCTGGGAGTTCCAAGAGATTTTATCCATTTTTAGCCAGCTTGGCTATAAATTTTACCTTCATTAATTGGATCATGGAAAGCGCGCATAGGACGACAAATAAAGTAAGCGCTTTCTATTCGCTGCAATCTAATTGAGACTCGTCTTTTTTAGGTCAAATATGATATTTGCAAAGCACTTGCCAATTTAAGGAAACCAGGAATTTTGAACGAAGTATTTTAACTATAGGGTGAGATTTTCATCCAATTTTTTTTAGGTTGTAATCTTTTTACAAGTAGTAAAAGAGCTCGATCCAAAAGTGACGTTGAACGAGTATATCGAAATGGATAGATCGGCAATAGTCAGGGTAACTTGAATTTGGCTCTGATTGCCATCGGATTTATTTTATTTTATTTTTTTTTTTTTTAGCTCATGGAAAATATTGTCACGTATCTTATTGTTTTGGTACAGTTTAGCCCGAAAAATGGTGTAGGAGATATGAAATTGGCCTAATATAGCAAAAAAGCCTCCTGTATGTTTATATATGTATTTGAAAAACCCTGTATAATACATTTTAAATTAATCATAATAAAGTAGCATTCCTTGTGCAACCATCCAGCTTAAGGAATTTCGTCAATGCTTTACGGCCAGCCAACTCATTAGTCCAAGATTTTATGACGATGGAATAAATAGCGGAGTGCAATCGTTTCTCCTCAATTTGGCTGATGACGTCAGTCCCTAATTCTTGTAGAGCAGATAAGGGGCCATGATGGTCTTGCCCTTTGATTTCCACCGTCGGATTCAAGCAGTCGAAAACGATCACAATGTCGTTAAAGTCGGTCGAAACTTGGTCTGCTTGGGCATAAAATGTAAAGCCTACTTTGTCCCAGTGGAGTCTGAAAAAACCTTTAATTTCAAAAGAGTAGATTTTCATGGCTTACATTAATTGTCTTGTTGTGGATACCGATTTTCCTTTTATATTTCCTTCTATTTTGAGCTTGTAGTATTCCTCTCGGTTGTAAAAATCTGTTTTGGCTTTCACAACGAATTTTCCCTTGTCTGTAATATTATGGGCGAAGTCGACGTCTATCTTGTTACCATAATATTCTTTCTTTTGTGACAAAAATAGGCGAATGCTAAAATAATAATTAACCATTTTGTTGTATGACTGGTCTTGAGCTGTCCCCTACCATAATTATAACAAGAAAAAATAAAATTACGAATATATAAGCCACTAATTCGAAAGCCTTCGCCGATCCCAATACCCGGTTTTCCTCCCGAAATCCGCTAAAAGATCCATTCTAAAGAAAAGAGTATTACACTAATAAGTGATGTTATGAAGGGAAAGTAGCCTACCTATGACACCCACTAGCCTCATAACCTCCTAATTCTCCAATAATACCTAAACCTCAAATGGTCACCCCAAACACCCTGGTCTCCGCCATTTGTCCTTCTAACTTTCCCTCCCTTTTCTGCTACACCTTTAGCCCCCTCTCCACTATAGAAGTCACATCAGGTACATAGTGGCGTACTTAGTTCTGAGCCCCGAAAATTTATAGAGGCAAATGGTTTATGGAACTTTTTAAAGAGGTAGCTCCAGACAAGTAATTTATCCTTACCGGACTTCTTCGTTAACAATATCAGCATTTTCATTGAACGAAGGACTTTCATGTGTCTTATTCAGACGCAAATTCACCCTGTCTTTACCACAAAATACTTGTTTGATCGCTTCAACTTTTTTTTCTACTAAAAATTTATCAAATAATGAAAAGAATTTATGTCTGAACTCAAACCTTGCTGATCATTTGGTTGCAGTCTATTCGCTGCTAAAATACAAAGATCGAATAACTTAAAAAAACGTTTTGATTTTGAATACTGACCCTCATCAATCTCAGAAATTGATGCTCCGTTGGCAAAAAGAATGAACGAAAGCAGCAAATAAAATCTCATCTTGTTTTGTGGATGGATCGCGGTTGACTAAAAAATTTTAACTCTATACAAGGAAAGTTCATTGAGGTCTTCTTATCTTCATTTTTATCAAGAATTAGAGCAATTTTGAGAGCTCTGTCGCAAAGGAACGGTATCTAGATAAAAGGGCCCCTAGAGTTCAAAAAGGAACAATAATCAAGCCAAATACCATTTGTCTTAAAAGAATAGTATCTAGTTAAAAGGGCCCTTCGTGTTAAAAAATATATCAAACTCTTGCTAAAAATGCCCATTTTCGTCGCAAAAGAACGAAATCTAGTAAAATGATAGAAATAATATGGGTGGTGAAATTTTTTCTCAACTCCATAAAAACATTTTATTTTAATTTTTCCTCATACAACTTTCGATATTCTTTTTTTGGGTTGATACTCTCCCTTCTTTTAACCCTTCATCCCAATGTTGGGTCACAATTTTGTTCAAGGGGGCGTACAATCTTTCTTTCTCAATTTGGTCAACGATGTTGTCTAGCTCTACTATTTTAATCGTCGGATTCACACAGCGAAAATCGAACAAAATGTTGTCGAAGGCCATCGTGATTTCATCGGCATCCGCGTAGAAAATTAATGCGAATTTGTCCCAATGGAATCTGCAATCAAAATAAAAGTTTTAAGGCCTTAAACATGAAGCCTGAGAATCGAAACCAGGACTTTCAAAACCAGGAGGTTCGATGTTCACTTACGTCACTTTTCCAGTTCCATTCACCGGTTTTCCTTTAATCATTCCGTCAATTGCAAGCGTGTAGTTTTCTTCTCGGTTAAAAATATCGATATCGACTTTCACGAAAAACTTCCCTTCATCCGTCACATTGTGGTTGAAGACTATATCTTGGTTATCTCCGAATAATTCTCTCCGATTGGTCAAATGGAGGCGAACGCTGTAACAAATTATGTTTTTTTTTTTTTTTTTGTTCTTTTTTTTTTTTTTTTTTTTTTTTTTTTTTTTTTTTCAAAGTAAACCTTTTTGAAAGTTTCCGATTTCCATGTTTATTGATATGTTACATATTTTTATTATAAAAGTATAAAACCACCAAAAAAAAGGCTGAACCTGGGGTACCATAGAAAATTTTAAATAAAAATTGAGTGGCCTGTAAGAGACAGATAGGAGATGAAACCACGATTTTTAGTCTACTTACTCGATTTCTCCATATTTAATTTCTTCAGTCCTATGAAAAGATGGATTTTCCACCGTCCTGTTAAGACGATATGTTCTTCCACAAAATCTATCTCTTATTTCTTCAACTGTGTTGGCTACAAAAAATTATTATAAATAATCATCAGAATTGTTTGTTTTAACGCTTACCGGGTTCAGGATCTGAATACAAAATTGGTTTTTTCGGTCGTTTTACTTCCTCCTCTAAACAAAAAAAAAAAAAAAAAAAAAAAAAATTAGATTTATTTATCTAATTCTACATTTAGAATGCAAAACTCACCTTGATTTATGTCAGAAATTGATGCTCCATTGGCAAAAAGAATAAAAGAAATCAGGCAAAGAACTTTCATCTTGTTTAGTGTGAGGAATTCGTTGGAATAAAAATTTCAAACGGATGGATCTCAATTTCAATTTATAAAGTTCACTGGGGTCTTTATTATCAATTGTTTATCGGTTTACGTATGAAATGCAGACGATAATTAATTATTTCTGAAAAAAAAAAAAAAAAAAAAAAAAAAAAAAAAAAAAAAAAAAAAAACAAGGACCTGTAAAAATCGAACAGTTCATGGTCAGACAAAAAAATTCCTGTAATAAATTTGAAACTGAGGGATAAACACAAACAAACAAACAAAAAAATCAGTAAATAAATACATACAAACATATTCGACGAAAACATCAAAATATAAATTTCTTCGAAGAAAAAAAAATCTACAATGTAGGGAAAAAAATCGTCTACGGATTTTGAAGATCGTACATCTATCTAGCCTATCGATAAAGCGATAATTATGTAAGTTTATTATTAGGTGGAAAACTTTGTAAGCTTTAAATCTTTAATACTGTACTGATAGTCATACCACTACAATGCATAGTTTTCGAGATATAGGCGAAAACTAAAATTTTCATCATTGGCCTCCCCCCCTTACACTGGTCAAAACATCAAATCTAGTTGGCCCCCATTAATGGCCACTCAATGAAATATTTATGGCCACAAAAAACAATTACCAGTTAAGTAATAATAATTATTTATTAATTTAATTATTACTCTTTTAGTCTTACTAATCTTATTTAAAATAAAAATATCTTTCTTGGAACGCGGAAAAGTCAACGGATTTTCGTAGTATTTCATTCGCCATTTTTTTGAACGGGTCCGGACGGGTCAACAGCCTATTTAAAGCCAGTTAAACTTTAAATTTCATGCCACAAAGTGGGCAAAGGTGGCGAAAAGCGCTATGGCAACTTAAAGTTTTGGAATTTTCCTAATTTTTGAACTTTTTATGTGCACTAAACCAAAAGCAATATTAAGTTGTATATCATTGAGATAGGCTCTCATTACCCTTAAATTACCCCTTTTTAAGAGATATATCGAAAAAATTTCATTATTGTACTCCAATTCTAAATCTGTAAAGATAGCAAAAACGGCAGAGAGTGAACACTGACTAAAAAGGATTTTTTTTTTTTTTTTTTTTTTTTTTCCAGAGGGTCCTAACGAGTTTAATATTATTTTAAGACCATTTCCTAATACTTCAATGGTTAGCAAACAATGTTAAATAGTCATTTCATTGATTTTTTGAATTCGATGTCCACCTAGATTTGATGTTAGTGCTCAAGATGTAGGTGAGGGTACTTTTGATGTGTTCACCCCATACTAGACCAAACACATCTATCAAGTCAAACCTACAGTACCAGAATCTTCCCTATACATAGGTGCGCATAGGTGGAGCCTTCGTTGCCTGGGCTACTAACAATTTTTTGTTTCATTTTATTTTCTTTGCGCCCCTATCAAGTAAGTTGGCTGCCACTGGATTACCTTACAAGTGTCTCAATTCGGGAGCATCCTATTTCCACAACTCCCACTAGAAAACCTTTTTTTTTTTTTTTTTTTTTTTTTCTTTCTTCATTTTCTTTTTTTTTCCCCATTAGAACAACTACGTTACGTTACGTTATTCACAATATATGTAATAGAAAAATCTGGAATGGAAAAAATGCCCACAGCACAATTTTCAAATCTCCCCTTGGCGGCATCACGACACGTGGGGGGGTTTCGGATGATTGGAAAGGGCTCCTCGATAGCCTGAATGCAACCATAAATATCAAAAATTGATCCTCCATTTGCAAAAAGAACCAACCAAAACAGCTAAGTAAATTCAAATTCAATCTTATTCAAATTCAAAGTTCATTGAGGTCATTCTTGTTTATCAATTGACATAGTATGCAGAAAATGTCATATTACAATCTTAGAATGGGGAACTTGTGGTCACAAGCAAATACATAAACACGATTTTATTTTAAATTATTTTTATTTTAGCAAGCAAGTGTCGACATTCTTTCTTTGTGTTGATATTTTTCCATCTCTCAGCATTTCGGTCCAAGCTTTTATCACAATTTTGTTTAAGGCGGCGTAGAATCGTTCCTTCTCAATTTGTTCAACGATGCTGTCTAGACCTTCAATTTTAATCGACGGATTCTCACAGCCAAAAATAAGCAAAACGTTGTTGAAGTTAGTCGAAACTTCATCGGCGTCGGCATAGAAAACGAATCCAACTTTTTCCCATCGAAGTCTGCAATCAAAAAAAATTTTTAGGACCTTATGATCCAACAGGAAAACTCATCTGCCGGCAGCCCACCGGAGGTGACTTACGTCAATTTTCCAGTTCCAGTCACCGGTTTTCCTTTTATCATTCCATCTAATTTAAGCTTGTAGTTTTCTTCCCTGTTAGAAATATCGAGATCGACTTTCACATTAAATTTCCCTTCATCCGTCACATTGTGGTTGAAATCGACATCCACGTTATCTCCAAAAAATTCTTTCTGCTCGGACAAATCGAGGCGAACGCTGTAACAATAATTTTATTTTGTATAATGAAAAATTTACAATTATTTGGACCATTTTTGGAAAAAATTGAAAATTAAGTGTTATTGTACATTAAAGACGAAAAAGATGAAACCACGATTAACTTACTCGATTTCTTCATATTTAATTTCTCCAGTCTCATGAAAGGAAGGACTTTCCCTCGTCATATTAAGACGCCTATTTATATTCTCTTTTCCACAAAACATTTTTTTTATTTCTTCAACTGTTTTTGCTACGAAAAATAAAATAAATAATATCCAACAAAATTGTTTACTTTAATGCTAACCTGGTCGAGGATTCACTTGTTGTATTATGAATTGCTGTTCTTCTTCATTCTCCACTAAAACGGAAATAAGATGAAATTAATGTATTTTATGAGACTTTGTTATAATGAAAAACTAACCTTCATTTATGTCAGAAATTGATGCTCCATTGGCATAAAGAATGAAAGAAATAACCCAAAGAACTCTCATCTTGTTTTGTGTGTGGATTTGGTTGGACTAAAAATTTTAAACTGTCTGCATGATAATATTTCAATTTATAAAGCTCATCGGGGTCTTCTTATCATTTGTTTTGCAATGCAGACGATAATCAATTTTCTGAAAATAAAGGAGCTCTTAATATCGAAAAAGAGTTCATGGCCAGACCAATCAAATAGCCAAATAACTCCTGTAGCAAAGAAATTTTAAACTGGAGGATAAACAAAAAAATGTCTTTATAAACAAACAAATTCGACGAAAACATTAAAATTCTTTGAAAAAATGTCTGATAAAGATCAAAGGTCAGATTGACCCTATGGGGTCTCCTTGACCCCTTCCCAGAAACCCGGGTTCGAGGGTAATACAATAACTTTCTTTTTGAGAAAGTTAATATTGGAATCCTCGTTTTCGGTCAAGGAAGGTCAATTGGCTTGACAATTGTCTTAAGGTCAATTGACCTGCCTTCTTTACCGGATTCTGTGGTACTTCAGTCTGTAACAGGGCTTAAGGCGCAAAAGTATGAAATCCATCGTGCATCCCTTGATAAGTCCCATAAGGGCTCAGCATCCCCTCTTAAGATGGAGTTAAAACAAAATAAAACCAAAGGGTTGGAGGGGACTGAGCCTGGGCGAATATCAAGGGAGGAAACCTAGGCCTCTAGGTCATTCCTCGGTAAGCCACTCAAGATTAGTAAATTATTTGATTATTTAGAATAATGTGCACACTCCCGAACTACCCTTGGGAAACCAACCAAGAAGATAAAGTAAAAAATTTAAATAAAAGTAAATACCTCTCGCAGCCAGCCTTTTATTACACCTACCCCCATCTCTTAGTAATCCTGGTGGATAAGAAATTATCAACCACCACCAGGTTATAAGTCTCAACATGAAAGCATCGATTCACAGTGAAAAGCTACGAAAATTAGTCACCAGGAAAATTCGTCGCCAAATGAGAAAACTCGAACTTTCCCAAAGCTCGTGGCCCTACAGACCTTTCTACCAATACCAAACCCATAGAGCACCCCATGACCCATCTATTCCCTCCAACATTTTACCACCTCCCTCCACTCTCCCATGACCTCTCCTACCCTCCTGGAGTCCTGTATCCTCCATATAAATAGTCCGGACTTAAATTTTTTTGTCATCCTCAGAACATCCTGATCACTAATACATATATTTTTCTATGGGCCGACCCCAATAACTTTTCCCTTTGGAAATCCGATAAAAAAGTAGCGAGCTCTACAATTTTATGATGGATGGGGAGGTTGAAAAAATCGACGTTTTTTATCGCCTGTAAAAACTTTTCTACTGGACCAATTTTGACAAACTTTTTTTTAATCGACGCAGAAATTTATCTTCTTTAATTTACTACTAAAGTGTTTTGCACGAAATATATCCCGTTTTCGAGTTTTATGTGGAAAACTGAAAAAAGTCGAGGTTTTGTTTGTGGTCGAAGGCATTAATTGACCGAAATGGACACTTCAAACAATAAAATCTTTTACAACACCTTTTGCAGGTCAAACTGCTCTGTAGACTGGACTAAATTGAGTTTGAAAATATTTTTTTGGAGGTAGATATAAAGGATAAAATATGTGAGCAAAAAAGAAAAATTTTTTTTTAAACCTCCGAAATCAATAGCGTTTATGTTTTTATTTATGATAATTCGTACACATTATATTACATTTTTTACAATATTTTTGAACATTTTTACTCAAGCGTTTGTCGTCCATTTCTCTTGTTTGCAAGCATTAAAACTTTTGCCATATTTTGTTTCTTTTTCCGTCTCGACACCTAAAAATTTCTTCCACGAGTCCTTAAGATGGACTGAAATCGCATTCTCGATTTTTTTAACGACGTCCTCCGATAATCCTTCAGTTTTTATACTCGGATGAACACACTCCGTAGCAGAGGCGAGAAGATTCTCGAATTTTTTCGATCCTTCTACGACGTCGAAAATGAAATTCAATCGAACTTTTTCCCATTTATACCTAAAAGCCATCAGTTTATCATTTTAGAAATATTCAATTTGACTTACGTAATTTTCCCTTTTTCACTGACTTTTTTTCCATTAATAAGACCCACAACTTCAATATCGAATTTTTCCGTCATTTCATAAGAAGCGACATCAGCCCTAATAGTGAAATTCGTTTCCGTCCCGTTGGATGTGATCTCAACATCGGCTTTGTTCCCATTAAAGTTGAACCTGTTGCTAAAATTGACGTCCACTCTACAAAAAAGGTTTGAAGGATTTTTTTGGGCAAAAATGCTCTTTTTACGTCATATCTTCTTGTTCGAGTCGCATCGTTTCTTTGAAATCAGGATCTTTCTCACTCGTGTTCACTCGTCCCTCAAAGTCTTCTTTGATAGCATTTTTGACATTATCCATGGTTACTATTACAAAACATTTTCAGAAATTATAAAATTTTATGGCGCTTACTAACTTGGTTTTTTCTGCTTTGTCTGCTGTTCTAATCCATGTTGGTGAACTGGAAAATTTAATTTTTAAATTGCGAAATTAAGTTTATAATCGTTACCATTGTCTGGAATGGGCCCTGTGCTAGCAAAGACCAAAAGCGATGCAAATACAAGCGATATGAATTCCATCTTGTGGGCAGAGTGCATTAAGATAGACTGAAGGTAAATTCGGAGGAAAGAGTTCATGGTTTTTCTTATCGATGAATTTGATAACTTCATTTTTTTTTTTTCTTTTTATATAAGATTATTTTTAAAAAGCCTCGAGAAGCTGCGGATTTCCTCCAAAAAATCCTCCCCAAATCCTTTCTTTGATATCCTCATTATCGCGGTTTTGAAAAAATGACAAAATTCCACATAATGTCCCTTGGCGTTCCTCTTTCTGTTCTTAATATGGTCTGCGACTCATCAGACATTCCCGCACGATATCCACCCATCTCAAACCTTCAGGTTTCGAGAAAACGACGAAATTCCATATAGGCCCCTTTGCAAAGTACCAGAACCTATTCGGCGATCTGAACTATTATCAACTATGGTCCTCTGCTTACAAGACCTTCCCGTCACGATTTTCAACAACCTCAAACCTTCAGGTTTCGAGAAAATTACGAAATTCCATACAGGCCCCTTAGCAAAGTACCAGAACCTATTCGGCGATCTGAACTATGGTCCTCTGCTTACAAGACCTTCCCGTCACGATTTTCAACAATCTCAAACCTTCAGTTTCGAGAAAATCAAGAAAGTGCACTTTATTCCCCTTCAATTCTGGTTCCGCAGGCGGAGCCGGTTCTCTCCGCCCACTTGTCTTTGATTCGTTGAAAAACCCGCGTGATTCAAAATTTTTTGAGAAAGTATTTCAATGATAACTAAAGATTGAATCATCGGAATTGATTCAAAATTTGCATACTTATGTTCTTTGTTATGTGGAGCGCATTAAACTAAAAAAAAATTTTAAAGTTTAAAAAAAAAAAATTTAAAAATTTTTTTTCACTATAAAGATTTATTATTATTATAATAAGTTTAGTTCAATGCGCGGAGAAATAAATAAACTTAATTTTAAAAAAAGTCCGGTCGAGATCGAATCATTTTTCTATGAGCTATCATTGAAAAACTGTTTTCACGGCCCCTTAAGCAATCCTTGATTCCGTGAGGCCGACCTCAATAGCCTGCTTTCCTCCGGAAAATTCACTTTTGGGATCATTTGAAAAATTTTCAACATTCAAATAATATATTGCTTTCATAATTTTATTTTAAATACACCTACGTACATAAATTAGTGGTAACTATACAATATTTTTGGACTCAAGGGTTTGTAGTCCATTTCGCATGTTTGCAAGCATTCTGACTTTTGCCATATTTTGTTTCTTTTTCGGAGTCGGCACCAAATAATTTCGCCCACGATTCCTTAAGTGGGAGTGCAATGAAATCCTCGATTTTTTTAACGACCCCCTCCGATAATCCTTTGGTTATTATACTCGGATTAACGCATTCCGTCTCAGAAACGAGAAGATTTTCAAGTTTTTTCGATCCACTCATAATATCGCCGATAAACGTAAGCCTTACTTTGTCCCATTTATACCTAAAATGAACCAGTTTTTATATTATTAAAAATATTTTAAGTTGACTTACATAATTTTCCCTTTTTCGTTGACTTCTTTTCCATTTATAGTGCCCACAACTTCAATAGTTTCGAATTCTACAGTTATCCCATGAATATCGACATCAGCTCGAAAAGTGAAATCAGTTTCCGTCCCGTTCGATGTGATCGCAACATCAATTTTGTTCCCAAAAACGCTTTTCCTGCTGTCTACATTGATGATGACTCTAAAAACAAGTTTTAAAGGATTTTTTATGTAGAAATTTTATTCTACGTCATATCTTCTTGTTGGGCTGGAATAGTTCCTTTGAATGCTTGAACTTTCACCGCTTTGTTCATGTAAGCCTCGAAATCTCTTTTGAGTTTATTTTTGACATCATCGACGGTTACTAATTAAAAAAAGTTTTCAATATTTAAAATGTAAAGCTATTGTAATACTAACTTGGTTTCTCCTTGTCTGTCTGATCTATTTCCGGTCGTATTCCATTTATCCAAATATTATGACCATCATCTGAAATGGGCCCTGCATTGGCACAGACCAAAAGGGATGCAACTACTAGCAATATGAATTTCATCTTGATTGAAGAGTGCAGAATGACTGAAGACTGACGGAGAATCAGAGTTCATGGTTTTTCTTATCGATAAATTTGATAACTTGATTTTTTTCTTTAATAAAAGATTAAAAACTTTTAAAAATCCGCCAAAAATTTGGTTTAGGGTTCATTTGAAAAAGGTTTCAACATGAATGGCTCTTTTATATCACGTGACTGCATTTGAAGGTAAAGTTGCAATAGTTTTCGGTTTGATAGAACTAGTGATCCAAGTGAGTCCAGACTGAATAGTCCAGTCAATCTGAGCCCGAAAAGGGCAAATAAAAAAATAAATAAGGTATTTTGTTAATCTACGGTAGTTTCATCTAGAGGTAGGTCCCCTGATTAACCACAAAAAAGTCCCCTACCGAACCCGTAGGGAAAAGTGTCTATAAAAAAAGAGCGTTTTTAAGGTGATTTATTTCGTTTTTTCTGCAATATCTCGAAAACCGTTAGTCGTAGGCGAAATAATTTTTAGTACAATATTAAAGATAATTTAATTTTCTATAATTTTAAACTAATATGATTTTTTTGAAGGACCAAACGTTTCTGAGCTACGAGGTCGCAAAAAAAACGGGGTTTCTATTTTGACCTCTAAAGGACAGAAGACGTCATTTAATCAAAAAAGTGTACTTAATAAAAGTTGTAGAGAATTTAATTACCTTTAAAAAACGACTCTCAAAATGAACAATCAACATGTAGGGGTGGGGGTAAATTTAAAAAACACAATTTTAACCCCAGAAGGACCTGTCGCCTCGTAGCTCAGATACGTTTGGTCCTACAAAAAATCTTACTAGGTCAAATTTTTCGAAATTTTTTGAAATTTAAATTTTATTGAATGAAACTTTTTTAATTTTTTGAAATTTACCCCCCTCATCGTCCTGTTGATCGTTAATTGCTTCTCGATACTTGATTTTAAATGGAAATTGAATTCTCTACAACGTTTACTTAGTACACTTTTTTGATAGGATATCCCCTTCCTTGATTGTTTCCGACTTTTCTAAAACCTGACTTTTTTCATAGGAAAAACTCGAAAATCCAGCTTTTTTGTCGCCTCGTAGCTTAGAAACGGTTGGTCTTACAAAAAATCTTGTTAAATCAAAGGCTATAGGGGGATAAGGTATGGTAAAATGCCCTTGAACCATTTGGCCCGAGAAAAATACCCAAAGATACCTCTTGGTGTATCTAATAACTTCCCTTAATTTTGGATCGAAAACCCCAACGGTTTTGGAGAAAATCGCGTTTTTCTCGGTTCAGAAAAACCTTAATATCTCGAGAACTAATGATGCCACAGAGTCTGGCTTTTTTTCAAAATGTAAAGCTTTTTTGGGCCCATCTCCTAGTATTTTTTTCAAATTTTTCAAACCATCAGAAAGCCGCGAATTTTGACAAAAAAGATTTTCAGAGCGCGAAAAAAAATGTTCCCGATGAGGTGGCACAAAGATATTAATACCATTTGTTCATCTACTAGTTACAAACTTACCAGAATTTTTTCAGAATTTTCGAAGTGGTGGAACATGGTTTTGCAAAGGATTTTCTATATTTTCATGTATTTTTATGAATTTTCCATGATTTTTGGCTTACGATGGTTGCTAAAGAGGGTAACTAGCAATGGTACTACAATACTTGAGTAAAATATCCCTATCTTCCATAAAAATGCTCCCCAGGGGAGATGTTGCCCCCAAAATCCAAAAAAACGAATTTTTGGAAATCGTCGTAAATTATATGTATTCGCATGGTAAATTGCACGAGGAATCCAATAGTTTCAATAAAAAAATTCCAAAAAAATTATATCACCTGTTAAAGCCAAAAATCCGCATCGGCGGGTCCTAAACCTCAAGGATTTGAACCAAACTTAGCAGACATAAAGTAGAAACCATACAAAACAACATTTGAGCTACCAAACGTCAACTAGAGAGGGGTGGAACCTCTTTGAAGACAAAAAAATTAATTTTTCTAAAATCGACAAGACGATTATTGAATCCCAAGTGAAATTGCTATAGGAATTCATTGGATTCAATAAAAAAATTCTAGGACTAATATTTTATTGGGTTTCAGTAAAAAATAACCACTTTTGGATGACTGAAGCGCTTTTTTTTGTCAAAACGGGATAAATATTGATCCTAGAACTTTCTGATTGAAACCATCGAATTTCTAGAGCAATTTTACTTGGGATTCAATTATTGTCATGACGATTTTAGAAAATTTAATTTTTGTGTTTCAAAGAGGTTTCTAGCACCTCTAGTCGACCTTTGGTGGCTCAAATATTGTTTTGAATGGTTGATACTTCATGTTTGCTAAGCTTGGTTCGAATCCGTGAGGTTTAGGTCCCACAGATGCGGATTTTTGGCTTTAACAGGTGATATAATTTTTTTAGAATTTTTTTATTTAAACCATTGGATTCCTCATGCAATTTACCATGCGAATACATAGAACTTACGACGATTTCCAAAAATTCGTTTTTTTGACTTTTTGGGAGCAACGTCTCCTCGGGAGAGCATTTTTATTGTATATCGGAATATTTTATTGATGTAGTATCACTAATAATAGCTGGATGCCCTTTTTAGCACCCATCGTAAGAGAAAAATACAAAAAAATTTGAGAAAATCCTTTGAAAAACCATGTTCCACCACTTGGAAAATTCTGAAAAAATTCTGGTAAGTTTTTAACTAGTAGATGAACAAATGGTATTAATATCTTTGTGCCACCTCATCGGGAACATTTTTTTTCGCGCTCTGAAAATCTTTTTTGTCAAAATTCGCGGCTTTCTGATGGTTTGAAAAATTTGAAAAAAATACTAGGAGATGGGCCCAAAAAAGCTTTACATTTTGAAAAAAAGCCAGACTCTGTGGCATCATTAGTTCTCGAGATATTAAGGTTTTTCTGAACCGAGAAAAACGCGATTTTCTCCAAAACCGTTGGGGTTTTCGATCCAAAATTAAGGGAAGTTATTAGGTACACCAAGAGGTATCTTTGGGTATTTTTCTCGGGCCAAATGGTTCAAGGGCATTTTACCATACCTTATCCCCCTATAGCCTTTGCAGCAAATTTTATAGACTTTAATTTTGTTTTATAAAATTTTTTGGAATTTCAATTTTTGAATGAAATTTGTTTTGAAATTTTTTGAAATTTACCCCCACCTTAGCCCATTGATCGTTAATTTTGAGAGTCGTTTTTAAAGGTAATTAAATTCTCTACAACTTTTATTAAGTACACTTTGTTGATTAAATGACGTCTTCTGTCCTTTAGAGGTCAAAATAGAAACCCCGTTTTTTTTTTTTTTTTTTTTTTTTTTTTTTTTTTTTTTTTTTTTTTTTTTTGCGACCTCGTAGCTCAGAAACGTTTGGTCCTTCGAAAAAATCATATTTGCTCAAAATTATAGCAAATTTAATTATCTTTAATTTTGTACTAAAAATTATTTCGCCTACGACTCACGGTTTTCGAGATATTGCAGAAAAAACGAACAAAATCACTAGACACTTTTCCCTACGGGTTTTGGTAGTTGACTTTTTGGTGGTTAATCAGGGGACCTACCCTTCAAATTTCCGTAGATAAACTATATACCTTTTTTTTTACCCCCAGGCTTAGATTGACTTGACCAGAAGTGGTAAAACTAAATGAACTCCTCCCCCTAAAGTAGTAAGTGGACTAGAGTTAATTACTAATTTTCCCTTTCAAATTGGTAAATTATCCGAAATTTATTTCAGTTCAGTTCTTGTTTTCTACGTCAGCGGTACCAATAGCCTCACACAGCCAACTCCCAAGACCGGTCCCAACTCCGGGGGAAGGCTTTGATATAGAATGGTGGACGTTTGAACATAAACCCCTCACGATTGCTTCACTCAGGCTACTACAGGAGGATTTTATCCTCATCTTTTCCCTTTATTGTTTCTCCTTGTGTATAACCTTGTATAACCTCTTCCCATCATTCTAATTATTCTGAAGTCTCTTATAGAGTCTTCGGGGAGAAAAAAATCTTTTAAAAAAATTTTATTGTTCAAAATCAATTTATTAGTCTTAACTATTTTTCCTTGTACAACTGACAAAATTTCTTATTGTCGTCGAATTCTTTCCTTCTTTTAGCTCATTTTTCCAATTTTCTAATATAACGTTATAAATGGCGTTTTTCAGACTTTTCTTCTCAACGTGGTCGACGATACCGTCAAGCCCTTCGATTTCCATCGTCGGATTCTCGCAGTCGAATACAAACAAAACATTGTCGAAGTCGTTCGCATTCCTATCGGCATCGCCTTCAAATTTAGTCCCAACTTTGTCCCATTGAAGTCTTGAAAAGAAATTTAAAAAGCGTCGTAGTGCATTTTTGACATACAATAACTTTCCAGTTTCATTCATCGATTTCCCATTAATCCTTCCTTTGATATTGAGCTTATAATCTTCCTTGCGGCCGTAAAAATCCGAATTGATTTTCACAAAAAATTTCCCATCTTTTGTCACATTATGGGCGCAGTCGACATTTATTTTTTTGCCATAATAATTATTCTTTTTAAATAAATTAAGGCGGATGCTGTAAAAATGACATCGTTAGACTTGATATTCTAGACCCGCAACACAGCCTTGTTCTGCGGGTTTGCACCTACTGGGCTAATTTCGAGCTAGACACAACTTACTCAGGGGCGTAAGGGGGGAGCCCACGGCCATCAGGGGGGCCCACACGCAACCCATTTTTTTATGGCCTCTTCAATTTGTCACATGGAAAAAAAAATGGAAAAGAAAAAAAAAAGGACAAAAGAACATTTCTTTAAGGGGGAATCTCCCATCAGAATTGTTTGTTTCTCATTCAAGAGATCGCAGCACTATCACCCCCAAAAGTAGTTTCCTCGTTTTGGGCACTAAAAATGGTCGGAAATTTTTTTTTGAAAAGCGCGTTCTCATTCTTTCGGAAAACTACGTGCTGTTTAGAGAGCAGTTTTTCCGAAAAAGTTTTCCTCGGAAAAATAGAAAAAGCAATTTTCCACCAAAACTTTATTTTTGAAAAAAACAGGTAGTCATCTAGTAGCTTTTGACGAGCTGATTCCAAATATGCTAATATTAAGACGATCGGATGGATAGGTTCGTCGGTACGAGATTTTTAAGGCTTAGATGCTGCGGGGTTCCGGGGAGTTAAATGAGGGGGGAAGAAAAGATAAATAAACATTTTCCCTTTGCCAAGGTCAGGGTCCTTCAAACCAGTTTTTATTTCAAGGAACCATTTACCTGCTTTATTTTTCACAATGTTATTTTTCTGTAATTTTAAATTTTTACCCTTTGCAGACTGACTTTTCTAAAATCTGACTTTTTCATAGGTAAAAATCGAAAATCCAGCTTTTTTGTCGCCTCGTAGATCAGAAACGTTTGGTCCTACAAAAAATCTTAGTAGATCAAATTTGTAGCAAATTTAATAATCTTTAGTTTTGTTGTTATAAAATTTTCTGAAATCTATGAACGCGGTAGCGTTCCACCCCTCCAAGCAAAACCCCGAAACTGCAGTGCCTAAAAATGGCAAATGGCTAGGCCCCAATTCCCAAACTTTTTTAAGTTTAATTGTTAAAATGTAAGACTGATTCAAGTTTAAAAAAAATAAAGAAAGAATTTATTGCTCTATACTAGCTCTGAAATTACCAATATAATATTAATCTTGATTTTTTGTTTATTTTATTTCTTAAACTCCTTTAAAACCTCCTTTAAAGACCGTTTAATTTTTTTTTGCCCTTCTCAAAAATTTGCGGGGGCCCATGGCTGAGTTGTTACGCCCCTGAACTTACTCGATTTTTTCGGTTTTGATTTCCGTTGTTTTGCTATAAAAAGGATTTTCGAGATTCACTCTGACACGTGACTTAAGTCCAGATGGTCCGCAAATCTTCTCTGTAAATTTTTCCACCGTTTGTTCTACTTAAGCAACAAAACAATCAGAATAAGACATTCTAAAAGGACAAACCGGGTTTTTTTGGCTTTTCCTCTTGTTCAGGACTTCCGTCAAAGTGCGCTGAAAAAATCTATACAAAAAGTGAACAAAAAATTAATATAATTGTACCAATTTCTGAAATTGATGCTCCTTTTGCACAGACAAAAAACAATACAAGCCAAAGAACCTTCATCTCTTAAGATAGTGGCTGACTGAGATTCGATTTCAATTTATGAAGTTCACCAGGGTCTTCTTATCTTTAGTTTATCAAATTGCCTTTTTTTTTACAGATTATTTATTTTTGGAATTAAATGAAGGACCCACAGAGCTGTTTATCTCAGGCTTTTATGAACAGATCTTCCCGGAATAACTTCAAGAATTTTAAGGTTTTGAAAAACTTCAATTTTTTAGGTATTTTCATGAAAATAAACTGTTTTATTTTATTTTGTACATTAATTTCTCAAGCCGTTTTCCTGCAAGTACTAAAATTTTTGATTTTCTCCGAATCTCCAATGGTAGCCAAACTTTTGCCCCAACCTTTTTCGATAATATCGAAAATGGTGGCGTACAATTTTGCTTTGTCGACTTCGCTCGATTCGGGCAATCCTTTGATTTCCAAAGTCGGTTGTGTCCCGCAATGAGCATCGACGGAGACGTTTTGGAAATCGGGGGAGCCAGGGTCGACTTCGGCTTCGAATTGAATTTCGATTCTATCCCAAGATACCCTAAAATCGAAGATAAGTTTATTGTTTCCTTTATTCGTGTTTTTTACTTCAGTGTTCCTTTTTTGTCGATGTCTTTGCCATTAAGGAGTCCGACCATACGTAAATCGTATTCTTCAGAATGATTGGTCATAACGACCCATGCGTCGATGGAAAAGGCGGTCTTGTTCATCACCTCAGTCTCGCAGTCGACGTCGATCTTACTTCCAAAGTATTCTTTCGAGTTACTTAAATGAAGCTCAACACTGAAATCGTTATTCTGTATAGTTAGTATAGAAACATTTTTTTAAGTAAAAAAAAATTATAAATATAAATTTTAATAAATGAGATAAATAAGTTATCGAGGGTCAACAAATTATTGCATTTTTTTTTATCATTTACCCAATTTTTTTTACTGTGTTTATTTGGGTAGATAGATTATTCTTTATTGATATTGGATAAAGATGAAGGACGATAATGATGGTGATCAGCAGAGTTCTGCTATTGGTTGATAGCTATTTCCATGGCAGGACTGATGGAAAGGGGACAAAATAAGCTCCCATAATTTTTTGTTTCTTAACAAACATTTGGCCAGTTTGGGCTACCCAATTTTTTCGATAAATGGAGAAAATACTGTTCATTACCAAATTGGATGACTTGACAGTGTTTATAGGCTAAATTTGAGTGTCTCAAAAAACTACATTGCCTTTTTTCAGCTCCCTTTGGAACAATCGACTCGAAATTTTTAGGGCATTTTTTCTTCATACCTAGGAAATTCTGTACAGGGCCCAACATCAATTCATAGTATATGTATGTACTACTTACTTAGTTTTATCGTATTTGATTGGCCCTCCTGATAGATGGAACTTGGGGTCTTCTTCCGTCGTTCCCTCGTTGCTTCTCCATCCGCTCTTTCCACAAATCATCTTCTTCACATCGCTCAGCGTGACTAAAATTTAAAAAAATTGACCTCTTTTCAAAATATTAATCTTCCAAACTTACGAAGTTTATGCGGACTTTGCTTCTGTTGTTCTTCCAGAGTTTGGCCAGTTTGTGCTGTAAAAATGTTGTCATTTTCATACTTTTAGCTGATTTTTATTTCATTGATCGTGCTTACCATCGTTTGGAATCCATTTCGCGTATCCGGTGGTGATGCCGGCGTTTGCTGAATAAAGAAAGCAAGCAAGAAGAAAGACGATCTTCATTTCCATCTTTGGAAGTCTGAAGATTTTTGTTGGCTGCGAATTCTTTTATTGTAAAAGAAAGGTCATCGAGGTCTTCTTATCCAACTTATCTGAAATAGACGTTTCCCCAATCTTTTGGTAATTTTTTTTTTCTTTTTTTAAATAAATTACCTAATGTGTGATTTTTACGGCGTTATCTAAATTTGGAAGAGTAGCCTCAAAATAGTTCAATTCTTGATGGAAATCAAGCTTAAAATTGATTTCCATCGTCAAAACATTGGGTTTGTATTTAAATAACGAAATTAGGGTCCTTCTGGAGCACCCTGTATGCCGGATCCAAGATTTATTGATACCAATCAATTTTTCGCTAAAATATTAAGGGAGTGTAACTAACTAATTTTATTCTTCGGGTCGAAATTCGGGAAGATAATCTGTTCTTTGGAAAATAGAGAAAATTGGAAAAACTGTGCTGAAAAGGGAGTTTTTCTTTTCGAGGGAGCACTGCTCATGTATAACAGTGAACAACGTGTTACCTCCCCGAAAAAAGTCTTTTTATAAATTTGTATTTATTTTATAAATGATTGTTTAAAACATAGTGTAATGTTTCAATCAGTTTTAAAACGTGTTTCAATTAATTTAGTTCAAAGAGGTTTGTACTCTGTTTACGTATGGAAATTTCACTGTAATTTTAATATTTAATTATCTTATTTCAGGTGCATTTCGCTCGTATTCTTCTAATGTTGGCTGCTCTTATTCTTCATGTCGAGTGCCTCCAGTTTGCTCCTTTGATTTGTCTCAATTGAGGCATGCTCTTGAAATTTCGGTCCCACCTTCGGCCAGAAGGGAGAACCCGATCGGAATACCGTGTCCGTCGTTAGAGTTGCCGATTATCCGAAGAGACACAATTTTGGAAGATCCGACATCGAAAATCGTCGTGAGAGATCCAAAAGATGTCGTCGAGCAGCAAGCGGCTCGCCTCATCGTCATCCGAAGGAGGAAGATGAAACGTCACAAATTGAGGAAGTTGAGGAAAAGGATGAGGTTCGCGTGGGCGAAAGTGAGGCAAAAACGAGAGCTTAAGAAAGAAAAAGAGTTCCATGTCGAGATAATGGGAAAACTGAGGACAGCCGAAAAATTCGACGCCGCAGCTTTCGTCAATGAAAAAATCGAAAAAGCCAACGAGGTTCTTCTCCCGAAACTTTGGAAAGGAAAACGCCTCCCTCAGTTCGTCATCGAAGACTTATTAGAGAAAGAAAGAATTAAAAAAGAACAAAACCTTAGAAGGATGGAAAGAAGAAAACAAATTAGCTTAAACGTTTCAGACTATAAACTGTGATCAAAATTTCAAGTAGTCATTTTTTCCTTTTTATGAATAAATTTAAATACTAGATCATTTTTTATTTCCACAAAATCATTCACTTTTTTTTCAACTCCCTGTAGACTGATCGACTTGGAATTTTTAGAGATTCTTGGTCTCCAAGATGCTGTGAAGGTCTACTATTAAACTTTGACTATGAATACCAACCTTCGTCTTCTCAGCTTCCTATTTACCATTTGTCTTGAAATTTTCAGGGCTTTTTCTTATCAAATTTCAAATTGGTCTTCAGGAAGCTGAGGAATCTTAAGGTCCTGTTAGAGTTGAGGAACCCACTTACTATGAACCCTGGTCCCTGTGTTATCTTAGCACCATGTGGACCAATCAAACTCATTTTCTGTGCTACTTCTTATCATTTTAAAGGAGATCTGTTGGGATTTGCAGTTCCAATGTTATATAAATATTGAGGAGTGGTGAAGGACCTATTGTCCAAGGAGTTTCGTGATTCTACATAAGTAACATAACCATGATTTAGTAAAATCCTAACTTTTTTTTGAGTGCACAATGCAAATAAAGGAGTGATAGATGCTTTTATTTGTATTTATTTAAATATCATAGATATCACAATTCCGAGAAAGAATGCATTGATTTATTAGTTTTGAGGAACACCTTTACTGAGAAAACTGCTTGACTTTCGAATAAATAATTTTTGAGAGTATGGGCTGATAAGGAAAGATGACGAAAATTCAATTTTTTAGGAAAACAAGATTTTAGCACTTTAAATCTGACGATTTCTCAGCTCCCTTTGGACTTATCAACTTGAAATTTTTGGTGCTTTTTCTTGACATTTTAAAGAAGAGTTGTACCAAATTTCAAGTTAATCTGTCCACAGGGAGCTGAGAAAACGTAATATCCTTTTTGAGTTTATCAAGCTCACAGGTTGTTGGGAAATACAAGGATAAAAGGACGAGGACGAAACCCTTCTCAAAAGTACCCCCGTAGCCTGGGCCACCACTGCATCTATACCGAGGCCTTCCCCCGAAGTTGGGACCAGGCTAGGGAGTGAGACCTGACCCTTCTGGAATTCGCTGTTTAGTTCCAAGTAATTTGCAAAAAGTTGGGTTTTTGTAGTGGAAAACGGGTCTACCTAATTTACTGACCAGAGAAAAAACGTATTACCGGACAAACTACTGATGCGACGGGGCTGAAATTTGGCAGAGATGCATATTATGGTTGGTAGCACCGATCCTCGAAGGAAATTTTTAAATCGGACTACCGGGAGCGGAAATCTCGAAAAATGATCACCACCGGGGGTACAAAAAACGTACTACCGGACAAACTACTGATACGACCGGGCTGAAATTTGCCAGGGAAGCTTATTTAAGTTGGTAGCACCGATCCTCGAAGGAAATTTTCAAATCGGACTACCGGGAGCGGAAATCTCGAAAAATGATCACCACCGGGGGTACAAAAAACGTACTACCGGACAAACTACTGATACGACCGGGCTGAAATTTGCCAGGGAAGCTTATTTAAGTTGGTAGCACCGATCCTCGAAGGAAATTTTCAAATCGGACTAGGTATCGGGGGCGGAGATAGTCGGAGGAAGTCCGATTTGAAAATTTCCTTCGAGGATCGGTGCTACCATTAAAAATATGAATCCCTGCCAAATTTCAGCCCAGTCGCATCAGTAGTTTGTCCCGTAGTCCGTGGAAAACTGATTTTGCATCTTCGAAATCGACCAGGAAAACTTGTGGCTAAAATTTAAGCCCACCTCCAGCTCTTTAGGTCCAATAGTTCCTGAAATATTGGACTTAGAAAACTCAAACTTTTTCGAAATTTCAGTTTTAGTCATCTTGGCTAGAATAGTGCATGCAATACTCTTCACACGGGAAGGTCCTATAAGAGAAAGTTGTAAAGCAGACAAGTTAGATGTATACTCAAAGGATATACCAACGCTAGGAATTTTCAAAGTTAAGCGGGCAACCTTTACATTGGCCGAAATCATCGGTAAACAAGCTTGGCGCCCTCATTTGATTGCCCTTGAACTTGACGGAGTAGGTGGTGTGGTAGGCCCGGTTGGCCGTAGGCGAGTATCAGTGGTTTAGTTCATCGTACCAAGGCATCGTACTCGTCGTTTATCTCCTCAGGAAGTGTTATCAATGCAACCTTTGCAAAGTTTGCATGCATCATGTGCATTCTCCCTCGCCATCCGACGGTTTTTATAAACGTTCTGTGGTTTATTTAAAATGTCATTTAGAGACAACAGGTAGATCAGAACTTTGCCGGTTCCTACTTCTATCGTCTCCGTAATTTCTTACTTCCGTCATGACATTCGCTTCCGGTCATCCGTTTCACCATCGACCTCCTACGTCAATTTTATACCAATTCGCCGCACTTCTTATCTTCGATTTCGTCGCTTCAGTTCAAATCGATGAGAAGTGCATGCTCCAAATTAAAGACAAAAAATTTGACTTCTTCCGGTAAGAAATGCATACTCTATCAATAAAGTTGAGTCTATCATACACTCCTTATGGACTCGATAGACAGTTCAACCTAGAACATGCTTGAAGACCTGAGTCTCCTGCCTGTCTAAACAGTAGGAATCGATGGCTGTCAATCCAGTCAAGTATTACCAAACTGACAGATAATCACCGTAATGCTCTAAACGATTGCTAATCTCCATATTATATCAGTTTCCTGCATTCCAGTGCTTTCCTTGGAAGTCGATATGTCTTCACTCAATATGGGATGATGTTTTCTGCGACCGGCAAGGAACTTGAAGCCAATTTTTGAAGGACGTTTCTAATTTACTGACCAGAGAAAAAACGTACTACCGGACAAACTACTGATGCGACGGGGCTGAAATTTGGCAGAGATGCATATTATGATTGGTAGCACCGATCCTCGAAGGAAATTTTCAAATCGGACTACCGGGGCCGGAGATAGTCGGAGGTAGTCCGATTTGAAAATTTCCTTCGAGGATCGGTGCTACCAATCATAATATGCATCTCTGCCAAATTTCAGCCCCGTCGCATCAGTAGTGTGTCCGGTAGTACGTTTTTTCTCTGGTCAGTAAATTAGGTAGAGTTCTGAGCAATTTTATGAGCTTGGTAGTTTTTCAGGCCTTCAAGGGTTCCAAAATCAAATAAAACAGTTGAACGTGAAGGTTTTGAACCAGTGAATACTGAGGTCCTATCAGATTTGCCAATGGAAAAAGAGTTCTACCAGACAAACTGCTGATGCAATCAGGCTGAAATTTGGCAGGAAAGCACATTTTTTCGGAAATTTTCAAAGCTTCCCTGCCAGATTTCATCTCCGTCGCATTAGTAGTTTGTCTGGTAGAACGCTTTTTCTTTGGTTAGTTAATTAGAAACGCCCGAATAATTGTAGCCATGTGGGTACATTGAATTGATCAAAAAGGCTGTTCAGATCTCATAAAGGAGGAGTCCATGTTTCAAATCGAGCAGATTTCTTCGATAGATTTTTTCTTATTCTAACCTATTTTTGTCATCTCAATAACCCAGATGGTCATCATTTCCTAATGTTAAGTTATCATCTAAATTAAAATTAACATCATACATTGCCTCAGTAACCATCTTTAATTTCTTTGATGTTGTTTTTTTGCTTAAGGATGGCGTTTAGCTTCCAAGAATTTCTCATCTCAATTTCTTGCTTATTCAAATTGTCGTTTAATTTTTTGCCTAATCTGCTTATTTTGAATTCCTTAGATGTTCAAATAAAAGCTGATAATGCAAACCGTCCACTTCCTTTACTATAAATGATAACTTTTTTATTTCGAGGGCCCTATCTGGGAATTGAGGTGGGTCAGGTTTTAACAATGGGATTTTTTTCAATACTCAAAGGTGATTGACATTGTCTCCAGATCTGGAGATTTTCACGAATAAGTTGAATTTTTTTTTTTTTTAGTGACCCCGTCTGGGTAAACACAACGTTGACTGATCTTACTGTAGATTTCTCTTTATGTCGGTCTGACAATCAAAAAAGATGCGGACCTTACAATCTTTGCCTCAGCCAAAAAATGGATAACAATTTGGTCAAAATTCTTCATACTGCCGACATTGAAAGTAATTTTTAAATGTCATGAAGTACTTTAAAATAAATTTTTTTTAAGGTATCACTTACGATGAAAAAATATTGCAAGTAGACTATAAAAGCTCGGAAAAAAATTGCAAATCGGATTATTTTTCTGTGTCCTTACGAATACTTTGTGATGAAAGCTGTCAAGAGGTATGCTAAAAATTTGAATTTTTTATTTATTTAGTATTTCTAGCCAATTCTTGAGACTGAAGACGAATGTAATTTGAAAATAATGTGGCTTTGCCACCACGCTTGCTTGTATAAAGAGGAAACTTCATCAAACTGCATGCTTTTTACAGAAACCCAAAGGTAAAGTCGCCATCCTTATAAATTTTGGCTTAATTATTTTATTTTTAGGTTCGATTTTCGAGCTTTAAATGATGTTATTTTACAAGCGAAAGTCAATAACACTTTCGCACAATTAAGCTTGTGCGGAAATCTAAAAAGCTCAAATTGTCCGATCAACACGGCCTTCGCTTTCGTCAAAAATTCATCTTGCAAGCCCCTTTCTTTTGATAATGATAAAAAACTTATTTTATCTTCAACAAAAGGCCTCAGAATGGTCTTCAACCAAATTTTCTGTATGAAAACCAAAATTGAATTTTTTATTTAACTTATATTTTTTAGCGAAAAATGAAATTTTCGTCAACTTGAAATGTGTGGAGGATCAAGTGGAACCAGAATTTTATTTTAATAAGGAAGATTCTGGAAGTTTTTATTTTACATTGAATTCCATGCTTGCTTGCCCCATTCAGCATTCTCCTTGCAAGGTAATCTATTATTTTCTAATTATTTTTATTTTATTTTTTATTTATTTTTTTTTATTAGATTGAGGTAGACCAAGACCGTTTAATCGATTTAAGCCCATTGAGGAAAAGGTTCGACAACTGGTCGATAGTTAAAAACAAAAATAAATTGATTTTTAATATCTGCTCTGGTTTAAATTACCAAAATGGTTTTCTTTGTTCTGGTAAGTTTAATTATTGTTCCGGAGGGTTGTATGCAGGGGCTGTTTTCGGCCCACCAGGGCATCCCCTAGACCGGCCCGAATATCCCCCAAAAATTTAGTTTTTCTTTTCTTTCTGAACAAAGGCTATTTTTCATCAAAAACCTTAAAATCGACATTTTAAGGGCCAATTTTTCTTTAAAAACCCTCAAAATCAAAGTTTTAAGAGCCTTTTTTCGTCAAAAATCTTTAAATTGACATTTTAAGAGCGAATTTTTCTTCAAAAACCTCAAAATAACATTTTTAAAGCTTAATTTTCGTCTTAAACCTCAAAATCTAAGTTTCAAGAGCCTAATTTTCGTCCATAAACCTCAAAATAAAAGTTTTAAAAGCCTTTTTTCGTTGAAAATCTCAAAATCAAGGTTTTAAGAGCCAACTTTTCTTCAAAAACCTTAAAATTGACATTTTAATAGCGAATTTTTCTTCAAAAACCTCAAAATCAACATTTGTAAAACCTAATTTTCGTCCAAAAACCTTAAAATCAAAGGTTTAAGAGCCAAATTTTCGTCAGAAACCACAAAATCAAAGTTTCAAGTGCCTAATTTTCGTCAATAAATCTCAAAATAAAAGTTTTAAAATCCTTTTTTCGTCGAAAATCTCAAAATCAAGGTTTTAAGAGCCAAATTTTCTTCAAAAACCTTAAAATTGACGTTTAAGATCCAATTTTTCTTCAAAAACCTCAAAATCAATATTTGTAAAGCTTAATTTTCGTCTTAAAACCTCAAAATCAAAGTTTTAAGAGACATTTTTCGTCAGAAACCTCAAAATCAAAGTTTCAAGAGTCTAATTTTCGTCAATAAACCTCAAAATAAAAGTATTAAAAGCCTTTTTTTCGTCGAAAATCTCAAAATCAAAGGTTTAAGAGCCAAATCGTGAAAAACCTCAAAATGAAAGTTTTAAAAGCTTTTTTTTTCGTCTAAAATCTCAAAATCATGGTTTTAAGAGCCAAATTTTGTTTTCAAAAACCTTAAAATTGACATTTTAAGAGCCAATTTTTCTTCAAAAACCTCAAAATCAACATTTGTAAAACCCAATTTTTGTCCAAAAACCTCAAAATCAAAGGTTTAAGAGCCAAATTTTCGTCAAAAACCTCAAAACCAACATTTTAAAAAACCCAATTTTCGTCCAAAAACCTCAAAATCAAAGGTTTAAGAGCCAAATTTTCGTCAAAAACCTTAAAATTGACATTTTAAGAGCCAATTTTTCTTCAAAATCAACATTTGTAAAACCTAATTTTCGTCCAAAAACCTCAAAATGCACGTCTCTCAAGAAAGCTAATTTTCGTCTTAAACCTCAAAAAAGTCAAGCAAAGTTCTCAAGAGCCTTTTTTCGTCGAAAATCTCAAAATAAAGTTTTTAAGAGCCAAATTTTCTTCAAAAACCTCAAAATCAACAATTGTATAACCTAGTTTTCGTCCAAAAACCTCAAAATCAAAGGTATAAGAGCCAAATTTTCGTCAAAAACCTTTAAGTCAACATTTCTAAAGCCAAATTTCCATAATTTTTCCATTAATTTTTAAACAAACATAATTTTTTTAGGTGGAACAATCGGAGCATGCATGAAAACCTACGACGGCTCTTTCATAAATTATGGAAATAAATTTGAATTTCGCAAACATGAAAATGGTGTTTATTTTTCTATTTATAGTAAGTAACACAATTTTCATTTTAAAAATCCCTTTATAAAATCACTTTTAGATGGGGAAAAATGTGGAGATGGCCGATACTCTTTGAATATTTCATTGATTCAAAGTTTGGACGAAAAAACGCCGGAAATTGTTCAACTATCTCAATGCAATTTGAGGGTAGATTGGCACACAAAATATTCTCTTCCCGTAGAGGTTAGTAGCTCATTAATTGAAGAAAAAAAAATTTTTTTTTGTTTAGTATTTTTCAGGTTTGGATTGTCAAATAAAGCCTCCCCTCTCTGTAACTTATCACCAAGATTTGCGATTTACCGAACTTTTCAAAACGGATGTCAGATACGATCTGGACGATGGGAGCAACCTTCGCATAAATTTGTGCTCTTCTTTAAGCGAACGTTGCGGACAAGTAAAAAATTTGCTAAATCACCAACTTTTAGAACGTTTTTAGGACGAAAATGCGAGCGTTTGCTATGAAGATAAATCTGGAAATGAAATAGCTGTTGGATTCAAATCAGAGCCATTTTCATCGGACAGATCGGTCCAGTTTGTCTTGGAAGGAAGAGGCTGCGACTCGAACAATATTTTAAGCCAAATCCATTTTTATATGAGCTGCTCATACGAAAAAAGCGAAATTTCATTGCTAAGACAAGTAGTTACCTTTCCTTCTTATACAATATTCATCATTACTTTTCAGGATGGATGTAAATTTTATTTCATATGGAAAACAGACAAAGCATGTCTGTTCAACAAAACTGATGAAGAATGCTCATTGAGTTCGGGAAACGAATTTTACGACTTATCACCTTTGTCTGACACTGGGGATAATCATAAAATCGAAATCGACCCAAATACTACTCTTATTTTCAATATATGCCACAATTTGGTACCCGAATATCAACTTTTCTGCCCTTCAACATCCCTTATGTGTCTCAAAATTAAAAACCACCTTACTTACAAGTAATTGAACTTATTCATCAGGATCGTTTCAAATCGTTTTTTCCAGGTTCAACAACATAGGAGGTCAGAGAACTTTGAAATTGGTTGAAAAAAATCATTTGAGGATCGAATTGAAGCATTATGAGTGTTCCAATTATTCTTATATTGATTTTTATTGCAGTTCTGAAACGGTAAACGAGATTTCATTTTTGCTTGTTTTAATAAATTTTTTAGCACGAGACTCCATCATTTCAGCAAAATTCAAACTGTTCGTTTCATTTGCAATTCCATACAGTTTATGCTTGTGCTAGGAGTAATGTGATCATAAGTAGTGACTGTACAGCAACTGATCCTCATGATGGAAAAACGTATTTTTTTTAAATTAACAATTTGATTGGGGTGTTAGTGACAAAAAGGCGCAGACTGGCCCGGTGGACAGACACCCCCCCCCCTTCCGAGATTCATAGAGCGGGTCAGGTTTTTTTATTTTCGCTCAGTGGTTCCTAAACTGGGGGGCGTAAGGTACGCTGTCCCCCCCCCGGGGGGGGGGGAAGCTCAAGGTTTTTTTATTTTGCAAGCATCCCCAAAAATTCGTGAAAAACCTCAAAATCAACATTTGTAAAGCCTATTTTTGGTCAAAAAACCCTCAAAATCAACATTTACGAAGCCTAATTTCGTCCAAAAACCTCAAAATCAACATTTATTAAGCCAAATTTTCGTGAAAAACCTCAAAATAAACATTTGTAAAGCCTAATTTTCGTCAAAAAACCTTAAAATCAACTTTAAATAGACAATTTTAGACCAAATTTTCGTCAAAAACCTCAAAATCAACATTTATAAATGCCTAATTTTCGTCCAAAAACCTCAAAATCAACATTTATTAAGCCAAATTTTCGTGAAAAACCTCAAAATTAACATTTTCAAAGCCTAATTTTGGTCAAGCAACCTCGAAATCAACATTTATGAAGCCTAATTTTTGTCCAAAAACATCGAAATCAACATTTAAAAAGCCAAATTGTCGTCAAAATCAACATTTTTAAAGCCTAATTTTCGTCAAAAACCCTCAAAATCAACTTTAAATTGACAACTTTTTGTCAAAAAAATCTCAAAATCCACGTTTTATGTGCAATTTCTTTTTTCAAAATTAACATTTTTAAAAAACCCAAATTTCCTTCAAAACCTCAAAAAAATCGAGAACTTGCAAGGGTTTTCATTTGTTTAAAAGGGGGGGGCGCCCTGTGTTTTCTAAGAGCCAATTTTCTGACAAAAAGTCAAGTTTCAGTTAACTGAAAACCCACCCACACCCTAAGGTCCCAGTCTGGACTGACAAAGAAGGGCGGCTCTGGGAGCAAATTCTGCCTCCCAAGACAAATTGGGACTCATTGAACCCTAAGTCCATTTTTTAAATCTCTACACCCCTTTAATTTAAATTTTTTTTTTGTAAATGTTTTATTTTTTATTTTTTTAGATATAGTTTGACTAGTTTGATGTCCAAGCAATATGAAATTGATGGTTTTTATGTCTCAATTTGTGAACCATTGAAGACATCAAGCTGCTTTAATAGTTCAAGTAAATCTTAATTAATAATTTGTCTTTAAAATTTCGATTTTTTAGATATTTGTCCTATTAATCCGCCATATATAAGTCAAGGAAATTTTTCCTCTCCAATCACAGTGTTGGAAAATTCGCTGATGATAAATTATACTAGATCGATATTTTATTTTATTTGTGGTAACGATGTTAAGCCTAATAAAATTCACAATGTTAACAACGTCAATTATTTATACTGGAAGACCTCTCAGGCTTGTTTGGTAATGACAATTTTTTGGCATATTTGAACCTTTACAGTCAGAAAAGTCCTTTTTTATGCAAATTGTGAACTTTTATTAGCGAAAGCCGATTTGTGAAGCGATGAAAAGCTTGAAGTTTAAGCTAGTCGAGTCCATAACCGTTGGGCAAGAAGTGGTCGTTTTCTCATCATGCGAGCAGCTCGACATCGGCAATTTGGAGCTTCCCGGAAAAGTGAAATCGTTGGCCTCATGTCCCGGAGGTTCAGCTTCTTGCATCATAACAAATTCTACCATCAAAGTAAAGCGAAAAAAAGTTAAAAAATAGTTTTTAAACTTTTTTTAGAGCTTAGGCTATCCATTTTTGGAGCCAATTGTGACTGAAAATTCCGTCGAGTTGATCTACCCTCAGGGCGACTTCTGCAACGTAAGCAAAGGTCTTCGATATTCCACCAAAATCACTTTTATTTGTTCAAAAAATAAAAAACATGTAAGTTTTTTTTTTTTTTTTTTCTTTTTTTTGTGAGACTTTTAGTCCAGTCAATTTAAGCCTGGGGGTAAAAAAAAATTTGTTTATCTACGGAAGTTTGAAGGGGTAGGTCCCCTGATTAACCATAAAAAAGTCCCCTACCGAAACCCGTGAGGATGGCGTCTAGAACGTTTTAAGATGAATTTTTTCATTTTTTCTGCAATATCTCGAAAACCGTTAGTCGTAGGCGAAATAATTTTTAGTACAAAATCAAAGATAATTAAATTTCCTATAATTTTGAGCTAATATGATTTTTTCGTAGGACCAAACGTTTCTGAGCTACGAGGTCGCAGAAGAAACCGAGGTTTCTATTTTGACCTCTAAAGGACAGAAGACGTCATCTAATCAAAAAAGTGTACTTAATAAAAGTTGTAGAGAACTCAATGAACTTTAAAAACCAACTCTCAAAAAGCAATTAACAATCAATAGGCAGGGGTGGGGGTAAATTTCAAAACAAATTTCATTCAAAAATTGAAATTTCAAAAAATTTTATAAAAACAAAATTAAAGCCTATAAAATTTGCTGCAACTTTGATTTAACAAGACTTTTTGTAAGACCAACCGTTCCTGAGCTACGAGGTTTTATAAAATTTTTTGAAATTTCAATTTTTGAATGGAATTTTTTTTTAAATTTACCCCCACCCCTGCCTATTTATTGTTAATTTTGAGAGTCGTTTTTTAAAGGTAATTAAATTTTCTACAACTTTTATTAAGCACACTTTTTTGATTAAATGACGTCTTCTGTCCTTTAGAGGTCAAAATAGAAACCTCGGTTTTTTTGCGACCTCGTAGCTCAGAAACTTATGGTCCTACGAAAAAATCATATTAGCTCAAAATTATAGCAAATTTAATTATCGTTAATTTTTAACTAAAAATTATTTCGCCTACGACTAACGGTTTTCGAGATATTGCAGAAAAAACGAAAAAAAAATCATCTTACAAACGCTCTATACGCCAAAGCCAAAGGTTTTGGAAGGGAAATTTTTTGTGGTTAATCATGGGGACCTAGCCCTACACATTTCCTTAGATAAACAAAATACCTTTTGACTGGACTATTTTGATTGTTTTGTTTTTCAGGAAAAGCCCTTTTTCAAATATTTGACCCATGACTGCCAATATCAGTTTTTGTGGCCAACTTCTTTGGTTTGTAAGAACGCTGAACCAGTTCCTATTGATTGTTCAACTGATGAATTAAAGAAAATATATGAACATAATAATGATTTAGTAAGTAAATTTTTTATTCTTTTTTTTTAAAACACTTTTTATTTTAGATTTTTGATAATTTATACATAAATCTTTGTGAGCCTCAGAATAAACATTGTGATGGCTTCATTTGTCTTAAAACTGATGAAATTTGGCAGCCATTTGGAAATCTGAGATACCACGACTACTTCGTCTCTGAAAACAACATCATTTTAAATTTTGTCTCAAATAGTCAAGACTGTTCCGCTCGGCTCATAATCCAATGTGGTGAAGAAAGGTCCGAAATTAAATGGATGGTGAGTACAGTTCAAAATTTTTTATTTTACAACTTCAAAAACATTAAAATTAATTTAAAAAAATGCACACTTCTACTTCTACATGGCACACAACACGACTGCACACAAAAATTGAGCATTAAAAAAAATTATATACAAAAATCTAAACTCGCTACTTAACACAAAAGCTTAGAAATTAGTCAGTCTTTTTTTGCATTGATGCGATTGTGAGATTTTTATCACAGTTACACTGACAATAGAGAGATGCAACACTCTGAATTTAAAAAAAAGCAGACTTTAATGGTTTATTGCCATTTAGGAAAGTTTATTAGAGAGATTCTTCAAAGGGTCGATGATGACATCTGCGGGGGGAGTTGTGATTCCGTTATTTTCTGCGGTGCCGTTCACAAGTTTTTCAGTTCCGTTTTGTTTCCTTGAGATGAGCGGGATGGTCGATTTTGTATGCGGCCGATGAGGCATCGCATATCTTATTTTCTCCAAAAACCAAGGGTCGCCCCATTTCACATAAGTGTTCATCGAAAGGTATGCCTTAAGTTCAGGATCAAGCTGTTCCATGTTTCCCAATTCGCCGTAAAGTATGACGATGACACGAGCCCTACCTTCGCTCAAAGCTTTCGAATGGGCCGCCCTGAATTCCATCCTACCCCATACACTCTCTATAAAATTCGGCGACAGCACAACAATCGTCCTTCTCGACTCTTCCACCGACCTCGCTATCTGATTCGGAATAAAATCGCCCACAATCCAGTCTCTATAATGCAAACACAGTTTATACCTCGGATTTCCATTTTCCAATATCGGGACAAGCTTTTCAAGTATAAAACTTTCATCTTGATGCGAATAACTGACGAAAGCATCATAAATCTTTTCTTTGTCCAATTCCTCTTCTGTAACAAACCAGAGGCAAAAGCTATGCGCATAAAGCCAAACTTTGATCTCCCTCTGGTATTTATAATAGAAGACAAACATGATGCACACAATGAATCCGAAAAACGCCAAAAAAGCCAATCCGATGCCGATATCCATCCTCATAACGTGGCAAAGATCTCCAGGAGATAATGTGCTAAACGTATGCCCTGATTCGCACGTAATATTCTCATGTTGAAGAACCTAAACAAAAATAATAATTTATTTTAAAAATAAGATAAAACTCACTTTATTATATTTCATTCGGACGAAATCTAAAAGATCCTGTGTATGGCAGTCGCATTTCCATGGGTTTTTATGCAGCGAGATTTTACGAAGTCTTTTTGATGATTCTAGCACTTTAATGGAGTTGCCATCGATGATTGTTAGGTTGTTATTGTCGAGGAGAAGGACCTAAAATAAAGTTATGATTTATGTACATTATGAGGATGTTTTACTAACCTCGATGTTTGGAGGGAAAGTGGTTATGTTGATGTTCATTAGATTGTTTTGGCTTATCTTCCATTCGTTGACTCTTTCGTATCCTTTGCCGAAGACATGGGGTAATGAAGTGATTGAGTTTCCTGTTAGATCTAGTTCTGTATGGTTGGTGGCTTCGATGACTGTTTTGCTGATGGGTAGCCGGCTTGGGATTGAGTTTAAGTTGCGATAGCTGCAGTCGACTACGAGAGCGTTGTCCGATGGTCTGTACATGCAGCCGCATTGTTGAGGGCAGTCTTTTTCTTCAGTGAGCTCGCAAGTGAGCAATTTAGGGTCCAGAGATCGGACTATATGGTTTTTGTATTTGGGAGGTCCGTTACATGTGAAATTGGTGACGTCGAAATCGACGATGTCTTCCACTCTTGAGTCTAACTCTCCTCTGAGGAATTTGACTAAATAGTATGCTTGGCAGTCGCATTGGAGGGGGTTTCCTTTCAGAATAACTCGGACGCTGTTTTTCATTTCGCGTTCCGCCTCGGATTCAAACTTGCTTCTTGCCAGGTTTTCAACGCTGTCTAGTCTAATGACGGAAATATTGTTGAATCCTAAGTCCATCGTGAGTTTTGCCGACGTAAACTGAAGGTCTTCAATCTATAAAATATGAAAAATCAATTAATTGAAGCTACAAAATGGTTTGAGATTTAATGTAATGGTCCAACAGTCATTCTACAGCAAGGAAATGGTCCCTTGAGCATGTGAAGGTCCAAAGCTATTCAGTGCAGCAGGAAAATTGGCTTGAGAGTCAATGTAATGGTCAGCAGCTATTCTGTACAGCAAGAAAATGGATTCGAGAGTCTGTGTAAAGGTCTACAGTTATTCTTACAGCAAGAAAATGATTTCGAGAGTCAGCAATAGTCAATAGCTATTCTGTACAGCAGAAAAATGGGTCCTACAGTCAATTTAAAGATCAACAGCTATTCTTACAGCAAGAAAATGGATTCGAGAGTCAGCAATGGTCAATAGCTATTCTGTACAGCAAGAAAATAGATTCGAAAGTCTATGTAAAGGTCTACAGTTATTCTTACAGCAAGGAGATGGGTTTGAGAGTCATTAATGGTCAACAGCTATTCTGAACAGCAAGACAATGGATTCGACAGTCTATGTAAAGGTCTACTGTTATTCTTGGAGTAAGGAAATGGTTTCGAGAGTCCATGCTATGTGAAGATCTACAGATATTCTCTACAGCAGAAAAATGGGTTCTACAGTCAATTTAAAGGTCAACAGCTATTCTTGAATTCGAGAGTCTACGTAAAGGTCAACAGGTATTCTAACTGAAGTAAAATGGGTTCTAGAGTCCATATGCAGGTTCAAAACTGTACAGCAAGAAAATGGATTGGAGAGTTTAGTTAAAAGCAAATTCTTACCGTTATACTAGTCAGTTTATTATAGCTGAGATCTAAAACTTGTAGGTTGGTCATCGAAATTTGCCAGTCTGTAAATATTTCGGAAATATTGTTTCCCGCAAGTCTGATGACTTCCAATTTGATTGAACTTTGGAGGATAGAATGGCGACCGAGCGTGTCCGTGAAGTCAGCATAAAAGACTGAAATCCTATTTCGGGATAAGTCGATACTTTTGAGCTCGATGGTGACTTGGAAGGCGTCGGTCGGTATGTGTTCTATGAGGTTGTCCTGGAGGTATAATGTCTCCAGTTTTCTTTGGTTTGAAAACACAAATCTGAAAAATAAGATTAGTGGTTGGGTTTTCTTGTTTTATGCGATTCTTACCTTGATAGGCTTTCTATACGGTTGCTTCGCATGTCCAAATAGACTAGTTTTTCTTGGTTTTTAAAAAACGTGTCGGGGATTTTGACTATTTTGTTGAATCCGAAGTTGATCCTTTGTAAATCGTGGTTGTCTTTAAGAAGTCGGGCGGGTAATGTGACTAGCTGGTTCTTTTGGAGCGATAAGTTGATGAGAAGTGTCGAACCCCAGAGCAAATCTTCAGGGATTTTCGTTAAATTGCAGTCATTCAACGATGCCTCTCGTAAGCGTGTCAGATTTGAAAGTAATCCAGGTGGAACAGTATAAAGCGACCTTCTATTACTCTGTATCTGTATTTTCTCCAAATTGCTCGTACCGAGAAACAGTCCTTGAGGAAGCGACTGGAAGTCGTTTCCGTTCAAATTGAGATTTTTTATCTTTCCGAGGTCTGCGAAAACATCCGGAGGGAGCGTCACGAGTCCGTTGCTGTTCAAATCTAAATTCTCCAAGTTGGGCAAGTCGGTGAATAGACTTCTTGAAAGATTTTGAAGTTTGTTACCCCATAGGTTTAACAGTCTGAGTTTTGTCAAGTTCCTAAAAATTCCTGGTTCGAGGTATGTTAAGTTGTTGGACCCTAATTCGAGGACTTCAAGTTTTGGTACCGGCCTGAAAATCCTTTTGGGAAGCTTGAGGTTGTTATTTTTCATGTCGAGCCATGTCAGGTTGGCTGTATCTTGAAATAAGTCTTCCGGTATATCAGTGAGGGAGTTTGAAGCGAAATTGATTTGCGAGACGTGGGAAAGCCCGGCGAGATGAGATCTTGTCAGCGTGTTGCTCAGGTTTCCGTGGCTTTGGACCTGAAGTGTCCGGACGTCCGGAATCCCGGCTGTCGACATCAACTCTTTAAAGGAAACATTCGGCAACGGGCAGAGTCTCAACCAAAAAACTTGCACGTTCCCAACCTCAAGTCCGTTGAGCAAATTTAAATTCGTCTTTTCCTGCGGCCTGCACTGCACTGTCATGTATTTCGATGGCTGGACGTTTATCGAAAGCGTGTCGAGTCCAGGTCCTCGTGGGCAAAGAAGTTCGTAATCTCCGTTTATTCCTCTTGAGCACGTACAGTCGGCCTTCGTCGGGCATTCAAATTCTCCATCACAGAGTACTGTCAATATTAATCCAAATAACAAGCATATTCTCATCTAAAACAAACAAAACTTTATCATTCGAGTATCGAGGCCAGAAGCCCAATTTTGGAGTGACTAAAACTATAGCGAATAACCGATCGAATAATGAAACTTCCTTTCAAATGAACCCTGGTCTCGATCGGACGAATAGCTTTGGTGTGAGAGCATAGAACGGAGAAGATTTGAAGCCAAATGATAGCTAGCCAATTTCGACAAAGTTCTGCTTAAAAGTACCTTCCAAAGGTGCCTAGTCTAGTCTCGATCGGATGACTATTGTTCGCGTGAGAGCACGTCCAAGTGGGATTTACGTATTGGGCTCTGCAGATCAATCTATGATAGATAGCCTATTGCGAAAAAATGGGGAAATTCTGCATTTTATTGCCTTTAAAATGACCCTAGTCTGTTCTCGATCGGACCAATAGCTTTGGCGTGAGCGCCAAAAACGTTTACAACAATTGACATTTAAGTCGAGGACCTCAAAACGATTTTTGATTGTTTTATCTCAGATTAGCCGTATTTCTGGATTAGCCTATTAGGTTTTTCCTCCGGGGTTTTTTACTCCAGGCTCAATCAGTTCTTTTTTTTATTTCAAAGAAACGTCAATAAGATACAAGTTGGGAACCAGCGTCGCGGAGCCGTGTGTCAAGGCCAATCTCCCTTCTCCACACATTTTTTTTAAACAATTAAGCCACAACAAGTTTTTCCTGAAATCCCCTTCTTCCACATGATGATTTTTTGTCTGAAATATTATTTGCCTATTATTTCATACCATTTTTATAATGATGATTTCTTTCGTTTAAGTGTTTTCGTTTACTGAATTAACGAAACGCAATTGTTTATAAATATACAGGGCAGATAAGGTTCGAGATAGGTCATTTTATTTTTGTATTTTATTTTATCGCACCCGGATTTCCCAGTTTCTAAAGGGGACCGCGGAGTACGAGAAAGTTACACAAGAACTGGAGGGACGCTGTGACGTAACAGTGGACGTATGAAAAGGTTCTTTTGAGAAAAAATTCGCTAATCTTATTAGACACGCTTGTTCTTATGAAGGGGAATAATTATTCAATTTTTTAGATATAAAAATAAAAGAAGAGGGCAATGACGTGTCGTGTAAAGCCCCGAGAAACCTGATCGGCGAGCTTCTACAACTGTTCTTTTCCCTTAAAAGTCCCATTTAGGCGGTTACATGTGTTTTGCCAGATGCGAAGGCTATCATTCAAGTGGCACTTGAGTTTTTTAAACTTTTAAGTTCCATGACCACGACAGACGTGCCTGGCTTATCGCCAAAAGGTGGCTTCTTTTCCCTTGTTTTTATCCCCCTCGGTTAATCAGAAAATTGAGCCACCCCTGTATAAACTAAAGGTTTTTTGTAAAATCTTACAAAAGGGGGAGATAACTTTTGGCAATTTTCCACTCGACTTGATCAAAGCGTTCTGGGCGTAAAAAAGAAAATAATTTAAACTTGAATTCACAGTAAACAAAGGAAAACTGAAAAATATGAATCAAAGCTCCTTTTTAGATAATTGAAATTCAGATCCCTTGCTACTTGGTGTTCTCTACTTAGCTAACGAATTATCAATCTCTTTATTACCTTATTGGACGGTTTAAGTCCTTTTTTGAAGACTTGAAGTAATCTCTTATCTGTGCGAGTTTATGCTCGTGATTGCTCTTTTAAAGAGCTTTCCAACGGTACAATTTTGGATAAAATCAGTCAAAAATTGTGAAAGAACGTTTTGTCATGAAATCGTGCCTATGATCAACAAGTGATTGGATTCTTAAGTCCAATTTTAAAGGTTAAGGAGTGGTTTGAGCCATTTTATGAATTAAGTTGAGTTTGTAGCTCTTAAAAGTAGCTTTCCAACGGTACAAATATCAATAAAATTCGTCAAACATTGTGGAAGTTAAAGATTATCTTAGTTGAGACATTTTCTGCTTGGTCGGTTCGTCTTTGAATTATCAAAGTTTTGCTTTTGTTAATGAAAATTTTAATCAATTTTGCTTCAGTTGATAATTTATGACCTGTCTAATCACCCTTATCTTTTTTAAAACCCCGATCTAGTCGAAATTAACATTAAAATTGAATTAATCTCTATTTTGATAATTTGAAACGCAAAAAAAAAGTTTCGCGTAGGCTTTTAAGGGTTTAAGTGACTTTCTCTCTCCTTGTGGGACACGTTGATGGCCGTGTTGAGTAACCAATTCATGAATAAATCTGTAAACCAATATCGTCCCAGTTCTTTCTCCTTTGATAAATGTCGAGCGAAAAGTTGCAAGTCGTTGACCCCAGAATTTGACCAAAAATCCGTCCTAAGTCTGCCTAAGTAGGGTTCGGCATTTTTCTTTTGTTAACTGACAAAAGGAATTAGTTTTTCTTTCTTTCTGGAGACCCAACGGTAGTTGATTTACTACCAGGGCCGTTTTTGTCTCGCCGTTTGTGAACCGCCATAAATTAATGAGATATTTAGACGAAAACAAACCTTATTACGAAATCTAAAATCAATAGAGTTTAAAAACAAATTAATATTCTATTGTCTTTGAAGTTTGGACGGATAAATATGAGAAAGTTGAAAGGCAAATTGTCCTGTAATTTTTCCATTAAGCTTTTTTAAAGGATCAAAAAGCAAGGAACTTCACTAGGCACCTCATAATAAACGACTAGTTTTTGTCCCATTTTTTCCATCCAGGTCTTAAAAATTCAAAATTTTGTAAGAAATGCTCATTTTTCTGTCCTTTTTTGGGGTTAAAACGTGTTGAAATGTCGAATTAGCGTAAAAGTGACAATTGGTCGAGGTTTTTCGAAATCATTGGCTGAATTAGAACTGTTTTGTGGTCTTCAGGTTCAATTTATTTAAGAATTTTTCAACTTTGGTTAGGAAAAAAGTAGAAGTTCAATAATTCAAGGTTTTTGGACGGATTAAAGATAATGAAGAGGTGTTCGAGAAGATTGGTTATTGAATTCAATAAAAACGAGTTCATATTGAGGGGGGAAATTGATATTCTACACGTGGATGGCATGAAAAAGCGGTCTACTCTACATACAACGAGGTGGTTCTTGATTTTTGATGTTTTCTGAAGGAGAAATCAAATTTTTCTGATCTTTAGTTTCCCAAAAAACCTCATTTCCTGCATGTTTAATTTTCATCCAAACAAAAAATGGACCATAAAGCCCACAGAATTTTGTTTATCAGAAAATAAGGAAATGTGGGACCTAAAAAATGTGTTATTTTGACAAAAAATGCATTCCGCAATGGAATTTTTGACTTAAAAAGTTGCGGGCGTGAGTTTTTCCGATGAAAAAAGTGGCTACTGATGGCCGGCCGGCACCTCATTTTGACCCCTCCTGTGTTTGGGGGGTAAAAATTGAGTTTCTGGCTCTATTTTGATCGTTGTTGACTTCCTTTCCACTAACATTTGGAAAAACGCGCATTTTCTAACTGGTTCAATATTCATTCCGTGCATTTTCGAAAAAGAAAACAAACACTTCTAGATTCAAAACACGTTTTAAGTGAAACCGTTTCTTTTTATTTATAAAACGACCCAAATCCTTACTAAAGCCCAAGGAAAAATTAAACAAAACGATAGTAAATAAAAATAATTGTAATGTTAAACTATTCTATGACCCCGTCATTTGTGTACACAACAAATTTACCCATTCAAAAGTCGTTTATCGAGGTTCCTTTTACCGGTTCTTCGGGAATCCCAACTTGATGGTCTATTAATAAAATACAAATTTTCTCTAGTTGATAGAATTGATAGCCTTTTAGGTCATCTATTTTATTAAGTTCTCATTCTTTTTTCTTTTTTTAATTGAATTATTTAGCAGTTTCCGGCTACGTTACATATTTTCTCACCTACTATGAGTCATTCATAGAAAGATGCGCTCTGTTTTATCTAGGGCAAGGGGTATCATTTAAAAATTAAACTTGAAAACCTAAAATTAAGTGTTTCCTGATTTGTGTAATTTTTTTTTATATTGAAGAATTGATTGTATGCAATATGTGAAAGGAAAAGTTTTGCCATGAATGACCTTGTGTGCTATGAATGATGCCAAAATAATCAAAAAATACGTCTAATTCTAATAAAATTATATGTAATTTTATTGTCTTTTTACCTCTAAAAAATCCATAATTTTTGTTAATTTTTCGACGTTGATGTTAGTTTTGTTCTGAGGCCATTTTCGATCACTTTTCGCGTAATGTTGATGATTTTAAAAGACGGCACTGAATTAAAAATATTTTTGTTGCACACTTTTCTTGGAAGTGGAGGCCACTCGTGTCCCTAGTGTTGACTGACGTGAGAGGCCCAACTTTCAGTCTTCCTCTCTCCCCTCTCCGAAATTTTAACGGTGGGGAGAGCTGAGGATTTCGTTCTTTTGGGCCTGCCTAAAGACTTCCTTTCGAATTAAAATAATCGTGACTGAGAATTTGTTTTGTGATGGATAATTTTTTTTTATTTGACAATATGAGGTTGCAGTCTTTGTAGTACAATTTTCTACCAAATTGGACATGTCGATTTTTTTACGACCTTGTATGAAACTAACGCCCACTTGAAGAGCATAGACGCAAAATATTCTACAATTGAGCCCTGTATAAAGTTGGCCTAGGCATCTTTCAAATCTCAAAGTTTGTGCTAGATTTGTGTCAAAATTTGCAGTTTTTTTATTATTTGGATATCTCGTACCGTTCTTAAATTATACCGAAAAAACAAAATTTTGAATTACTGCAGCATCTATCGAATTTTAACATTTGTACTTGGTAGGTTTGTGCAGACTATTATGTGGGAGAAATATGAAATCCTCTAGGGCTCTAGAGTTCAAATTTTTGAATGGGGAAAAAATTCCTAGTTTCCAGTCTATAAGCCATGAATCTGCTGAAAAACTTTCGGTTTTCAGTCCTATAAATTAATAGAGTGAGAACAATTTAATTTTGCCTCAAAACCCTGACATTTATTTGAAAGCTTTGCGAGTTTTGGGTCCCGAATTCTAGATTTGTTTGAATTTTCCAAGTTATTTGTTTATACATATTGAAACTCTTGGGTATAAGTGCCTAATTTCTGTCTTCAAGCGCTTGCTTCCGCAAGAACACAAATATGTATAGGTAAAAACTTAAAAATTGAGTTAATATGCCTACTTTTGGTCTCAAAACAGATATTAGATTGAAAATTTCATGAATTCAGAGACAAAATTTGAGTATGAGTGGACCCTTGACCAAATAAGGTTTCCCAGCTCAGTTTGCTTTTTCTCAGCTCCTCCCTGTTGACCGATTATCTGAAAATTTTGTACAAGTCTTCGTTAATATGATACGAAAAAGTCTTTCAAATTTCAAGACAATTGCTCCTCAGGAAGCTGAGAAAACGTAATGTACTTTTTTTTGTTGAGGGTCCACTCATACTCATATTTTGTCTGAAAACCCCTTAAATCTGTGTAAAAACTCCTACTTTTACCCTAAAAAACATGCAAATTTGAAAAAGAACGTCTTCTTTCTTCCTCTTAAAACAACCAAATCATGTTAATGTTTACTAACACCAATAACTAAGGAAAAAACCACGAAGTCTCAAAAGTGGTCAAAAATTTCGTTTGTTCTACTGAAAAGCACAGAAATCTCGGTAAAAACGCGAATTTCTTCTATTTTCCATACCTCTTTGTCAGGAGGACCATTCTCGTGGCCTACGCCACAGCCTACATGATATTTTATTGTGAACTATGATGTAATAGCCAAAATTTTCTTTTGCCCGTTGAACAAATTGTCAAATTTTTACAGTCCATGTTTCAATTGTTCATAGAAACAAGTGGAGAATTCTGAGTTTTCAAAAACCCTAAAGTAAAAAAAAAACGGAACCCTCTACCTGCCGAACTGCGCGGCAAATCGTCTCCACTTAATCCCCTGGTTAAAATATGGTCTTGACTTTTGTGGTCGAATTTGTCCTAAGGTACTTAAAAAGTCAATAACCTCTGAAATAAACTGCGTACCTATGTTGTCCTCGTCTAACGTTGAAAAAATTCAAATCCGTACTTACACCTTTAATATATTTCCGTCGTTTTCGATTCGTATACCATTTTCTAAATAAGACACCGTAAAGAATAAGAGAGATCATTTTGTGACTGCCAGCTCGAGTTCTAAATCCGAAGGCACAAATTAATTACCTTAGAAACCGCACGTAGAACTGATTAAAACAAATACCTAGCGATCATGACAAATCAGAGATAACGCTTTTATCTTTTCATAACAATTTATTCAATTGTATATTTACGTCTAAAAATGCTTCAAATTTTTTCATTTTTAAAAACTTAGTTGCCTCAAATGTTGCTTTTTATTCGAAAAATATCAATTTTAAGACTCCTTTGGTGACAAAACTAGGGTAATGTTATTTGGGACAGAACAAAGAAGAAAATTTTTTTATAAACACTCGATTTTTTATTTTGAAGTGTGATAAATGAGAATATTTCGCGTGTGACGAAATGTTTATTCAATTTGATTACAAGATAGTTAACCAAGTTATCGTTTTTCACTAATCCAGACGATTCGGATTAACGAGCTTGATAAGTACTTCAAAATTCATTTGATTCTGTATTTTATTAGTCAAACCATCCTTTGGTGAGGCTGTACGACCAACTCGTCCCTAATCCTGCTATACCTGGAGGACCAATCAGGTGTTTAGAATGAACTTAATTTGGTCGTCACATTACTAAATAGCTCTTGTATACTTTTTTTTGTTTAAAATCATCTTTATTAGTATTTTGTAGAAAGATGGCAATCAATGATCTGATGACAAAAATGGTAATTTTACCGAAAAAGGCACTTGAACGATTTCAGGCTTGTCAAATAGAATTCATTCGTTTTGTCCTAAAAATGGTATTTATTGGTCAATTTTCAAATATTTTCCACTAAGCCAGGGTTGCGCGATTTAGCTCGAATTGGGCTACTTTGTTGGGCCTAATCTGGCAACACTGATGCATGGTCACCGCAAGTTTGAAAACTCAAATGACGGGACACCGGGGAGGAAGGATCAAGTTATCGCAGCATTTCAACCTGAAGCAGGACCTCAATTTGAACTTCGATATCACGAATCCATTGATTAGTTACTATTTATCATTGACCAATTACCTACACAACGTGAATTTCGAAATTTCCCATACTAACCATTTCTATATTACTATCGATGGTTCCCAGCATGCAATTAGATAGTTCAGTAACACCTCATTCAGTAAGTCACGAAATCAAACTAGAAAAAATAAGGTTTGATGCTTCAGCGCATTATAAATCAAGCTAAAGAGGCATTTTCCCAAGAAGAAACCTTGAAATCAAGTTTAAAATGCTATTAAATCATAAATGGTGGGGTACACATCAAGTTTAAAATTGCTCTAAACATTGCTAAAAATTAAAAATGCTGATCATTTTTTATAATAGCTCCATTTCTTTGGAAATCCAAAGGATTACGTATAACTTGTTTTTACTACCCCACAGACTTACTCCACTCTACTCTGCTGGTTCAGTATCGATTCTCAAAAGCAAAATGCAATTAAATCATAGAAATAGCTATAATCTTGCTAAAAATCCCTTCTTTTCTTACCTCAGGTACCATCATATAGGGCAGGCTATTGATTTTTAATGACAACGTGCTATTTACATATTGCTGGTCAAAACTTTCCCGGTAATTAACGTCGGTTTTTTCAAAATATCAACGGGAATTTCTCATTTTCTTAATGACACTTCGTATGTGTTTTGCGTAGTGACACATCTGCCTTTTAATGTCATCCCCCTCTCTTGAGAAATATTATTTATTCCCGGTTCAGCACCTGCCTCCCGGCCCTTTTCATCGACTTAACGGACCAGCACTGATTAGAGTCGATCACGTGTAAGAAGGGTCCTCGACCCATAAATCATAAAAGCTGCGGACAACTCTCTCGTTAATAATTGAATTAGTTGCTCCTCGTGAGAAATACAGATGCACTTTGTAATTAGCCTTAATTTTGCCATTCGTATGCAAATTCGTCGTTTTTCATGCATTTTCGGCGTCCGCGGATCTTGTTTTTAGCGTTTTAATAATCTCAAGGTAACAACAAGTCTGGTTCTAATCACTGAATCGAAAAATAACACGATAAGACACGCTTAAACTTTAGCCCCCTTATTTTTAGCTTAATTTTTAATATAAAATTAATAAACATAAAGCAAAGCAGGAATCTGTTGTGTTGATAATTCTTCTTTCGTTAAGTCACAGCCAAAGGCTCGTCGGATACAGAAGAAAACACAGAAACTCATTTAGGTGGTAATTATATAAAACATCCCATGTTATTTTATATTCGTGGTTATATCATTTTAATATGTAGACAGATAGCAAGGTTCAAGGTTTCCAATTTAAAAATATTCTTCCCCACGTGACATGCCTCAAAACTTGTATCGTCCTCATCATCCCACACGCCAGCAATATCAATATGCTTGACAAAACTGAATCTGAATCCTCCATACAATCCACACTACTCGGGTTATCACTTTAATTTACTCGTAAGTCATAAGGGCCACTCGAGGGAAGTACTTCAAAAAGGGTTTTCAATCTCCTTCATGCATTTCAATTATCGTTTTTTTGGTTTCATTGAAATGAGCGACGAGAGTTACATCATTGTGACCTCTTGTATTGATGTCATCTTCCCTGAACGTAAAAGTCGAACCGAAAGGCCGAATTTCATTGTGGAAAACGACAATAACGTCTGATCACTCATTTAACAACAAAAAAATTTCGTTCTGAAAAAGCCCCCACAAACTGACTGAAAAGATCTTTCATGACTTTTGATTGATTAGGATCTGTACAACGTTCTCTTTTATGCGACGAAATGGAACGCATGCCGATTTTGATGTAGGGTCCCCATTCAGAAGATTACATCCGTTGATGAAAACCATTCGGTATCAATCTTAAAATATTTTATTTAAAAATTTATTTATCGCTTTACTGACGGCAATACCGCATACGACTGCCTCTGGGCTATAATTCATTTCGTTTTTTATTAATTAATAAATAACCTCCCCCTCTTTTGTATATCGCTGCTGGATAACATCGCCCCCAGGCGTGGGGGTTGCCATTTCCTATTCATTATTCTAAGTGGTACCATTAATGGCTCCCTTCCGGATATCTTTCGGAAAAGGGTAGATTTTAATATCGTTTTGTTCCTTTGAAAGGCCTCCCTCTATGGTGCCAGTCATTTTTGATAGATCCAATAGATACGACGATCTGTTTTTGGAAAAGGTTGGTATTCTGTGTGCAATAGGGAGCAGTTTTGATGAAAAGAATCTTGGATTTTGTTGTCCTGAAGAACGTGAAGAGAATTTTGCATTTCAACTTGTATTTTAAACTTTAGTAGGGGGATTTCCATAATAAAATAATAGGGCAGCCCCTAATGCTTTTGGAGACCCCAAGGGGGAGAGACATGCTCTCACGGAGGGTGAGCAAAATTGAATCAAGTCTCGTCCGTTCACGGTTGACTTCATCAACCCTGTCCACCCTCTCTCAACTTATCAAGAACAGAGGTCCGTTATTCAAATATTTGCTTTACGCCCGAGTAACCACGCCTTTTTCGATTTCAATTCTCGTTTTTGAAAAAAAGGAACATTTCGATCGGTGTGGATTCTGAGGAACCAGATGCAGTGCAGCTTTCGTGTGCACCTGGCGATTGTCTACGGTTCCTCAGGTACTTCTTGAGCTTCCGTTCGACACTTTACCCTTCGTGGAAAACGCCTGAAGGTCAATTTAAGGGTGGTTTCTTAATTATATCTGGCATTTGGTAAATGTCAATTTAAACCCGCGAGCATCATCAGTGTGTCCCCTCAAAAAAGACTCAAAAGTCTCAAACCGTTGGATGTTTGACGGCAATCAATCGGATGGTCCATGTGGCACACCCTGAAGTTGGCAGTGCCTACCTTTTCGCTTGGTTCTTGCTAAGCCATTGGCACCCCAGCATCCTCCTTGCTAGTTTTCTTTGGTTTGATATTCATGCCTTCAGTATGTTCTCTCCGTGGGAACCACTTAGAACCACAATGCCTTTTGCCACGATATTTTAAAGCCGAGAATGAATAGACGCTTTTCTAACCCTACGGAACTACAATGGTTGTACCTTACCTGCCCGCATTCCTGTACAGCGGCAAACATCAGTGGAATTTCTTGGATTTTGCGCAATTGTTTAACAAAATACATAAGATTAATGTCTTGATAAAGAAGGGGTGGGATTTTAAAATGAGGTTTAATAATAGGGTGTTATTTGAATCATACTGAATAGAGGAGGGAAAAAAAAGGCCATTCATAAGGTTTAGCCCATATGTCGCGCAGGCACGTGCTCCAGAAGTCCCGAGCTTCTATCCCCCATCGTCATCCTGTTTCCTGCACAGGTGCCACCCAACATCCGCTCTTGGGTCTTTTAACCACTGAGATATCATCCACCTACGATTGCGAAATTCAAAGGTGTATTGTCCATTTTGAGCAAAAACCGCTGATAAAATTTCTTGAGGACTAGTTAGGCATATAATTTGAACTATAAATTAAAAGTTACAACTGAAGTAGTTGGAAAATAGACTGGATTGGTCGAATTTTTTCCCCCATTGATGCCTTTGATCACCTGTTCCCCACAGCCCTTTACTACCTTTTCACATTTGACCCCAACATCCCCACCGCGCCGATTTCAAAAAGGAGCCGCAGAAACGAAGGTTCCTTAAGACTTTTCCCGTCCCCTATTTTGCCTGAAACCTCGGGGGGTGTATGCACTACGCACCTGGTTTCCTCCCTTTTATCCGCTCTGATTGTTTTGCATAGAACGATTTTCCCATTGTGCGAGGCCTTCCCTCTCCCCGGAGGCTCAGAAAAGGATCCCTGAGTTTGACGGAAGTCGTAATAGCCAGTCCTTTTGTACCGCTTTTATATTGTTGTTTGTCAGGAAAAAAATGATTGTTTGTGCTTTAAAATGTTCAATGAGGGTCGCACGAGTTAAAAAATGGACCCCTATACAATTTTTTAAACCAATTAATTGTAATATGGACTGATTTATAGAAACCGCTATTTTAATAGCTTGACGAGATTCTTCAACTCAGTTCATGCGCCCTTTGTTGGACATCTAGTTCATCGAAAATTCCTTGCATCAATTTCGTTGATAAATTTTCATTCCCTTTCCTTATTTCCTGAGCAGTTGACTCCTAGCCAGATGTCCCATTAACGGTCTAAATAAGCCCAAATCCAATAAATCGATAAAAATTCGACTTTTCGCTCCCTTTTTACTCCCCAATAATAGTAGTTAATCGAGCCAATTCGATGTGGTAAAGCCGTCTATTAGATTTCGTCAGCAAATCGGACCTTCCTCAAAAGAAATTTCACCCTTATTCACGCCTCGTCTGTTCCATAAATAGGACCCTCTGGGGACATATTGAGGAAAGTCTGGACCATATTTCAACCTAAATTGGACCAATTCGACCCCGAGGGTGTGTCTATAATTGAATTATTGCCGACGTCCTTTTTATTGTATTATGCAGTCTATGCATATTTTTGGGAATTCCTCTAAAAAGAGGGGAGATGTAATCCTTTCTGTTGAGTGGTAGTTATAGTCAAGGGGTAACTAATAATTTAGTGCGAAGATAAAAGGGGTGCTCGAAGTGTTACCCTCTTGAAAGCACTAACAGAAGCCATTATTGAACATGAGAAGAGATGGGGATAACCTTTTGTATCCTTTGATACAAAAAAAAGTATAACAAAGAAACTGTAACATTAAATAGGGCAAACAAATGGCAGAAGGGGTTGTGATCCCTAGGAAACTGGGTGCTGTCACAACTTCGTGCCTCACAGAATAAAATTAGTCGCCTAAAGAGTCCAATATTTATTTTGAGAAATACAATGTCCGGATTATTTTAATTTTAACCCTAAGCCTGTCAAAACATCAGTCCCAGATGAACAAACAATTTTTTTCCTCCCTTTTTTTAACATAACAACCAAATTACCGTTGTCTGTTTCGTTCCCGTGGGGCAGATGGTGATCTGTGTATACAATTTACTTTATTTGAGACAAACTTCAAGTTAGGGACTATTTAAAGACAGAAAAGCCTCAAGATTTACTGCTTCCATTTAATCCGTCCAAAAATAACAAGTTTTTACCTCATTTTCGAGTCGGACCGAGTGTAATTTTAGCGTTTCAATTTGTCGAAGGGTCTGCGTTTACGGTTCATTTGTCGTGGTCGTTGTAAAATAATTTTAAACTCCCTCTATACCTACTCGATAATAAAAAGGACATAAGGGCCTTCTTGTTTCCGACGGTCAGGTCAAGAAGAAAGCAGCTGATTCTCTTGTGATTAAAGCCACAACTGTTTCTCCAGGTGCTACCACTAGAATCTTCCATCTGCGCGTCTTGATTTTTTTAGAGAAAATTTGTTGGTCGGGCGGAACCTAGTGGTCTGGTGCCCACTTTATGACACTACTCAGGGGATTGAGGCAATGAGTAGCTTAGTTGCCTCAAAGTCAGAGTCCTTCCTTCTTTTTCATCCAAAATCTGATTTTTGACCATTTCGAAGGTGTTGGTTTTGCTTATTTTATTTTCGACGTTATCAAAGAGCTCTTTCACTCTAAATCTGGTTTTTGACTGTTTGAAGGGTGAAAAACACGAATCTGAAGTCGGTTTTGGATTATAATTTCCTTTTTTGATCTGAAAATTTTGATTTTATCCAAAATCTGGTTTTTGACTATTCCATGAGTGAGAAATGCGAATATGAAGTCGTTTTTGAGAATTTAAAAAAAATCTTTTTTTCGACCTACCCTACTTCTCTTTTTTGATCCCAAAATTTAAATTTTTTATTTCACCCGAAATCTGGTTTTTTGACTGTTTGAAGGGTGAAAAACACGAATATGAAGTCGATTTTGGGTTATAAAAAATATTTTTTCCGACCTCACCAAAGGGAGGGACCAGGCGCGGACTGGCCCGGGGGGGGGGTGGACTTTGGTTAAAAAAAACCCTCAAAATCAACATTTATGAAGCTTACAAAAACTTCAAAATCAACATTTGTAAAGCCTAATTTTCGTCCAAAAACCTCAAAATCAACACATAAAAAGCCTAATTTTGGTCAAAAAACCTCGAAATCAACATTTATGAAGCCCAATTTTCGTCCAAAAACCTCATATTCAACATTTATAAAGCCAAATTTTCGTCAAAAACCTCAAAATCAACATTTATAAATGCCTAATTTTCGTCAAAAAACCTCAAAATCAACTTTAAATTGACAATTTTTTGTCAAAAACCTCGAAATCATGGTTATAAGAGCAAATGTTTTTGTCAAAAAATCTCAAAATCAACGTTTTAAGTCCAATTTCTTTTGCCAAAAACCTCAAAATCAACATTTTAAAACCCAAATTTCATTTCTCAAAGTTAACATCAAAACTTGGCAAAGGTTTTACTTTGTTTAAAGAAAAAGTTTGGGAAACTCTGTTTTTGCTGAATAAATTATTTTTCTAAGAGCCAATTTTCTGCAACCCACCCACACCCTAAGGTCCCAGTCCGTCCCTGGGAGGATACCCTTTTTCACTTTTTTGAACAAAAAATTTTTTATTTTTTGATTTCTCCCAAAATCTGGTTTTTGACTTGGTTTTGTGTAATAAATATTCTTTTGACCTCACCACAGGGCCCTTGGTCACTTTTTCCAAAGTTTTCAAGAAAAAATTTAATTTATTTTTATTAACTAAATTTTCATTGTTTGTTTCAGGAACCTAATTGTGGATTTGAAGTTGTTTGGTACTCACCGATTCCATGCAAAAAGTCAGAATCGGCTCCATTAGAAAGTTCCTCTTCCAGTCAGTATTTTATTTTTATTCTGTGCACTTTAAAAAAAAAAATTTTTTTTTAGGTCTTTGGAAACAAATTTTCACTTTCGTTTTCTGCTTCATTGGGTTTATAGTTTTGATAAAATCAAGATTTTTCCTTTGGAGTTTGATCCCCGACGTTTCGTTCAGTGGTTGCAACCCTTGCAGACGTCGCCAGGTACGTTTTTAATTAATTAATTTAAAAAAATCTTAAATTTATTTAAAGCCTAGACTGGGTACTAGCAGCGCTATCTGTTAGTTGTAGTATCAAATATGGGGTAAGAGATCTTTGTTTCAATGTCTCGGTATATGGAACAGAGAAAAACAACTTTGTTTGTCTTTTCTGGGGGTTTCACTATGAATCATGTTTTTTCAGGTGTCCGGATGGTTTAAAACAATAATTAAACTTATTTTTGTTTTCATTTTTTTAGGTGGACGAACGAACCTTATTGAGAAACCAAAGTGGAGAAGATGATCCAGTTTTCGATTTAAGAAATTTTAGAAACGATGATGTCGACCATTGGTCTTGGCAGGTGTAAGGAAGTCATTGAAAGAATTTTTTATTGCGAAATTTAGTGATTTAGAATTAAGTATTTTGTGATATAAAGTTAAGGTGGATTACCAATATCCTTAAAAACGTGTGTTTCAAAGATTTGAAACTTTAAAAAACGAAAAATTTTCACGGAAACACCTTGTGTTTGAGTTCCTTTTTGATTTATTTACTTTTTTAGCCAAAGCAGAAAAGAAAAAATCTGCTTTTAGTTTTTGTAATGTGCACCAAAAACGTTTTTTCAGTATTTTCTAATGAATTTTGTATTAAATAGCTTACTACTGGGTGCCCCCATTACTTCCTATTTTTTACCTAATAAGTATAGGTATTCTGATAACATTGTATGTTTGATTGTTTTTAAGTTTAGTTTATTAATAATGAGGATAAAATGTTGATTGAGTCAAAAGATATAAAAATTCAAAATAAAGTTTTTTTTTTTCCATTAATAAATCTTTGCAAATTTTCAAATTTAAAACCGCTCAAATGACTCCTTGACCCTTAAAAATCGACAAATGTTCAACTTCATAAACGTTCACGAAAGTGAACCTTCAATTTTTTCAGAGGTGTTGGATATTTGGTAAAAATTTCATCAAATTCCTATGGTTTTGCTTGATATTTTGACCAAAAAATGTGGGTAGACATAACTTTTATTGAAGTTTACTTTCTTTTAGGCGTTTTTCTTTTTCTGGACCGATTTTTGCTTTTACCTCGGCTTTTACCTTTTTTCTTCCCTTTTCCTTTTTTCTTCTTCCCTTTTTTCTTTTTCTTCCCTTTCTTCTTCTCGGGCTTCTTTACATCGGACTTTTTGATTTGAGTTTCAACATCGTATCTACATGGCATACTAATCTTGGGGATTTTAAAGGACAAGTTCAATTTGGCTGTTTTCCCCGAAGAGTCTTTTTTAGCCAAATTTAGAAGAAACGAGTCGTTATTGTGGTCTATTGAGTTTTTCAATGGAGGCTTCACCATCTGAACGCGATGTTTGTTTGTCCCTATAGGAAAGGAATACATCGGAGTATTCCTACTTTCGAATTTTAACTTTTTATCGCCCATATTGAAAACTGTTTGGTTCTGCAGGTAGCTGACAGTGCTTGGTTTTATGTGCCCTGTATATCCTTTACTTATGGGCACACATTTATAGCCTTCTGCCATTTTCGATACTACACATTGAGGATCACCGCATGTAACAGCACAAAGAGGACTTGTAGGGTCAACTTTTCTTTTACATTTATGCTTTTTCTTTTTTATCCAAGATGGTAAAGGGACGTCACAGTCACAAAATTTGATTTTAGTGTATCCTGGCTCGGAATCTGAAGAAGAAGATTCTGGACGTTGAAACCATTGGCGTGGATAAGGTCCGGGTTGTGGGTAAACTGGATATGGATGTACGACTGGTAAAATTTGGACGAAATTTGGCTCAATTGTTGTGATTTCTGTGCTTTTGCTTTTTTTTGGGATCGATTTTTTTCGAGGTCTGTAAGTCAGAGGTTCGTCATGAGTTACAGGGTTCCAAACAGTGTGGCCATCTTGTTTAGGTGTAGGAGTGTACACTTTTCGTATTTGATTATCCCCTATTAGTCTTCCTTCCCAGCGGATTTTGTCTTCGCCGATTTTTGATGCTTCCCAGACTGCTTTCGCGCCGTCTTTGGGTTTGTCTTTTCCTGCCCAGCACAATACGTCGCCTGGCTTGGGAGGTCGGAGTCCTGGGGGGACTTCAAAACACGCTTTCCCTTCAGGGCACGTCCCCATCTCCGCCTGAGTAAATTCCTTCTCAGGCATAACTTTCGGAAGCCAACAAGCAACATCGCCAGGACTCATAGACGGCCCCTGACCGTAATCCCAGCAGTTTTCATTCTCTCTGTACTCCATCTTCACTCAGCAATTTCGACTCCTACGAACAAATCCATGATAGTTTACTTGGCTGGAATTTAAATTTTGATAGCAAAAACATATGTATCTGAACTGCAGAGAATGTTTTTCCTGGATAATGACTACAGTTCTATAGGGGCACGCAGTTCATCACAATTCATCCTGATTTCATCAAAAAATTTATAATAAGCGCTTATATAGGCCATCTTTACGGCTTTGTATCGCCTCTCTAGATGAATTGCAGATTGACAAATGATTTAACACCGTTTTAAATCAATTATATAAGTTATAAATAATGCCATTTTTATATAAAACTGCGGTCATTATCCTTGAAAAATATGTCGTTGAAAATAGATTTTCTTAATAGGCTGATAAAACTTCTCCAAGAAAACTTAATATTTTCGAAAATTCAAAATTTCAGATTTTTCTTAAGCCATTCTCTAGCTATTCATTTTTGGCCATTCCCTTAGACAGGGCCTTATCATTTTGAGGCGGCCTGTAAAGCAAAAAAAATGTTCGATTATTAAGGAAGCAACAAAATTGAGTAATTTAGAGTATTTCACAAATAAAAGGTTGAAACTTAAAACATCATTAACCTTCACACTTTTTTCGTCAATTAACCCTGTTCCTGCTTTATAGGACAATATTAAGCAAAATGGAGCCTCAAAAATTCGATTCTCTTCCGATTTTCTAAAGGACAGCAGTGCCAAAGTCTTCCCATTTGACTTTCTTAGCAGAACCTTTTGGTTTTCAAGTATTAAACAATTATTATCACTTTGACCAAAACTCATTGTGTGTAAATCTTCTGTCCGGCCCTTTTCACCAGATAAGAACGCAGCTTATAATATAAAATGGCCCCACTCTTATTTTACAAGCGGAGCCAACAACGCCGAGAATACTGATACATCATTTCGTAGTCCTCTTCCGTCCAGATAGTACCACGAGAACAGAAATGATCCTCATTATAGCCATATTAACATTAACAATCTCAGGTAAGCAATAAATTATCAAAAATATTACGTCAAATTTAATAATAAATTTAATAATTTTCCAAAATTATGCATAAAGATTTCCAAAACTATTAGCAATTTTGTTTTCATTCTAAAATAATTTCCTGAACCTTTTTGTGGAAGATTCGAAAGTATAACATCAAATGCAATTTTTTCCAACTAGCAATTTCTGATTAAAGATTACAGGCTAAGACATGTAAAGGGGAAGGGAAAGAAGCCTTCGGGAGTCTTGCAAAAGGTGGCCTTTATATAGAAAGCGTGTATAAGTTCAAATTTTCATGAAAATTAAAATAATATCCCAATAGGTTTTTTTAAATATATTTTGCCCTTTTGTGAAGAAAGATTTTGCCTAATGAGTTTGTTAATTAGGTTATAATTACATAACCTTTCTCGATGGTTAAAACCTGAAAAATATTTTATTTCATGTCAATTTTAATTGCACATATTTATTTTCAAAATAACAAATGAAAAATACTAAATAAAAATAAATACAATCTTTAAAATATTTGTTTTTAAATAAAGCCTAAAACGAGGATTAAAGGTTTACTGTTAAAGATTTGGGTTCAAAAGAAGAGAAATGTTATTTACTTTTGTTGGATTTTTTTTAAATATTCAAGATCCAAGTTGAGAATGACAAAAAGAAGTAAGTGAAAAGTTATCGTGAGAGATAGCCCAAAGGTTATTTTATTGCTTGGTGGGGCGGAACGCTGCCACGTTCCTAAATATCTCGTTCTAATGGTAACACACGTCAGGGATGGGGGGAGATTGTCCAATCAGGATGAATCATGCCAAGAATTAATAACTCCTTGATCCTCCACCAGGAAGCGTTTTGGTTCCTCAAATCCGCCATATTTTTGTTATTTCAGGTTTTTGTTTCTCATTTCACGCAGATACGTCTTACTTGGCTCAGTAAGACGTATTTTATTTATTTTTTTAGTTGCAGAAATATGCAGTGTAGACAAGGCAGAATATTCAAATAGGCTTTTTCGGCTGAGGGAGAGAATGAAAAATTACACACTCGATGCCTACATCGTGCCTAATGAAGGAGACCATCAAGTACTTTAAGTCAAAATAGAATTTTTTTAAAATTATTTTTAAGGAAGAATATCCTGGACCGAGTGATTTAAGAAGGCAATATTTAAGCGGTTTTAGCGGAAGTGCTGGCGATGCGGTTGTCACCATGGATAAAGCCCTCCTCTGGACCGATACCCGATATTATTTACAAGCTGGACAACAACTCGGACCTGAATGGAACCTAATGAAACAAAAAGTTAAAAATCTCATCACCCTTTTTGTTAATCTCCTCTTTTTATAGGACGACACGATTGCAGTTTGGTTAAGAAAAAATTTAAAAAAGGGCCAAAAAGTGGGAGTTGATGGCAAAAAAATTACACATTTAAGATGGAAAAATTTAGAAGAACAGTTAGGTATAAGAATTACTCAAATAGAGTTCAAAAATAATCTTTTTTTAAATAGTTCCTCACAAAATCAAGCTTCTTGACATCGAAAATAATATAGTCGATGAAATATGGGAAGACAAACCAATCAGTTTGTCCAACAACTCAGTTTTTATTCATGAATACAATTTCTCTGGTAATTTTTTTTAGGTAAAAATTTTTTTAAATCGAAGATTTTAGGAGAATATTATCATGATAAGGTTTTGCGAGTAAAAGAAAAATTGAAAGAGTTGAATGCCGATGCGATAGTCGTGAGCGCTTTGGATGAGATCGCTTGGTTGTTGAATCTCCGTGGCGATGACATTAAGATGACGCCTGTTTTCAAATCTTATGTTATCATCTCCCAAAATTGGACACGCCTTTACATAGACGAAAATAAACTCAAGATTGAAGTTATTGACCACCTTTCCCATAAGTCGGCTCCAGTCGAGTATGTTTGTTCAATTTTATATTTTTAATTTAAAATATTTAAGGATCTTGCCGTACGAAACTGTTTGGGATGATATCCTCGAATTAGTCAACGAATCAAACAAAATACTCATCCCTAACCTATCAAGTCAAGCAGTTTTTCAAAAGGTAACCTCAATTAACCTCCAGATAGCCATCTTTTCTTTTTCTAGGTTCCAAAAGATCTAAGAATTACTGGTGATTCTCCAATAATGAATATGAAAGCGACCAAAAACGATATTGAAGTGCAAGGATCTAGAAATGCACATTTAAGAGATGCTGTTGCATTGTGCGAATTATTTAGGTTATTAGAACAAGAGGTAAAATTATAACCTCTTTAACCTAAAATTATAAACTTTTTTCAGGTTCCCAATAATGTTTATTGGGACGAATTAAAAGTTGTAAAAAAACTCAAGGAACTTCGTGCAGCACAAAAATATAATAAAGGGGAAAGTTTTTCAACGATTGCTGCTTTTGGTAAAAACGGAGCATTGGTGCATTATACAGTGACCCCTGAGACAAATTTGCGAATAACCACCGATGGTTTATTGACTATTGACTCTGGCGGACAATATTTGGGTTTGTAAAATTTAAAATGGATTTTATAATTGATTTTTAGATGGAACAATTGATACGACAAGAGTTCTACATTTTGGGACGCCGAGTGAAAAGGTGAAAACGATTTACACGAGTCTTTTACAAGGAGTGGCCGATATGGCGACAACCGTTTTTCCAGACGGTACCCCCGATTCGGCTTTAGCGTTCATCATTAGAAGACCTTTGGCTCAATTAGGGCTTACTTTTGGGCACGGAACGACCCATGGGACTGGCATATTCTTAGGAGTACATGAAGGTCTTTTACTTGAATGTTATTTTCACGTTCTTATCTTTTTTACAGCTTACAATGGATCCTACCATTACCACTTCATCGGATCACAAGGTAATTTAGTATTTTAATTATGAAATTTTATTCTTTTTTGTAGAGCCAGGATATTATAAAGAAGGAGAGTTTGGCATGAGGCTTGAAAATTTAATTGTTGTGGAGGAAGCTGATGTTCAAGTAAGCGCTTTTTAAAAAGCCTCCATGAGGCCGACCCCAATAGCCTGATTTCCTCCGAAAATCCGCTAAAATTGCATTTTTTGATCTCTTTTTAGAATGAAGACAATTTAAAAACACTGATGAAATTCTCTCCTCTGACATTAGTCCCTTATGAATTAAAATTGATCGATGTAGCTCGCATGGACAAAAGCCAGGTAAATTTTTACCATATTTGGTCTTTATATATATATATATATATATATATCAAATAATTTGAAATAAATTAGATGACCAACTGGTCATATACTTTTTTGTTTTTTACGCGAAAACAGAACAGAAAAGAAACACATAAGAAACTCACAATTTTGGTTTAAATTTTCGGCTATGTTGCCTCTTCAGAGGAGATGCGAGAATGAAGTTGAACTCGGCGGTTTCCGACTTCTCGCGGGGGGCTCTTCAGTATACCAACGTCATAACGTGACGTAGCACGCGGGGAGGACGGTGTTTAAGTCATGTTGTGGTACTGAAGAGGATTTTGGGGGGAAGAGGGGGAGGAAGAAATGGGAGAGGAGAGATTAGAGGTTTTTTGGGAAAAGGAATGGGTGGTATATAATTTAAAATTTAATCTTTAAGAATTTCGAAAAATAAAATTAAAAAGCTTGAAAATTGACTTTGAAATCTCTCTTTCACTTTTCTACGTGATCCCGGGTGGGAGGTGGGCGCCCAAGGACCAGATGAAACCCCTTTCCCAAGACTTTAGGTCTATTTCGGATGTGGTTTCGGGGCAGTTCTTTATTATTAATACTTTGTATGTTTCATCTAAGGTTGGGGAGGGGTTGTGGGTGCGGGCATGTTTTGGTGATGGTAGATGGCAGGAAGGGTCTTTTATGTCTTTCTGTGGTTATTCCGCCTGAATGATTTTTTATTTATTGAATTGATATTTTTAATTGATTTTTTGACCCAAAACTCATTGTGTGTAAATCTTCTGTCCGGCCCTTTTCACCAGATAAGAACGCAGCTTATAATATAAAATGGCCCCACTCTTATTTTACAAGCGGAGCCAACAACGCCGAGAATACTGATACATCATTTCGTAGTCCTCTTCCGTCCAGATAGTACCACGAGAACAGAAATGATCCTCATTATAGCCATATTAACATTAACAATCTCAGGTAAGCAATAAATTATCAAAAATATTATGTAAAATTTAATAATAAACTAATTATTTTCCAAAATTATGCATAAAGATTTCCAAAACTATTAGCAATTTTGTTTTCATTCTAAAATAATTTCCTGAACCTTTTTGTGGAAGATTCGAAAGTATGACATCAAATGCAATTTTTTTTCCAACTAGCAATTTCTGATTGCTCTGATTAAAGATTACAGGCTAAGACATGTAAAGGGGAAGGGAAAGAAGCCTTCGGGAGTCTTGCAAAAGGTGGCCTTTATATAGAAAGCGTGTATAAGTTCAAATTTTCATGATTAAAATAATATCCCAATAGGTTTTTTAATATATTTTGCCCTTTTGTGAAGAAAGATTTTGCCAAATGAGTTTGTTAATTAGGTTATAATTACATAACCTTTTGTCTCGATGGTTAAAACCTGAAAAATATTTTATTTCATGTCAATTTTAATTGCACATATTTATTTTCAAAATAACAAATGAAAAATACTAAATAAAATAAATACAATCTTTAAATATTTGTTTTTAAATAAAGCTTAAAACGAGGATTAAAGGTTTACTGTTAAAGATTTGGGTTCAAAAAGAGAGAAATGTATTTACTTTTGTTGGATTTTTTTTAAATATTCAAGATCCAAGTTGAGAATGACAAAAAGAAGTAAGTGAAAAGTTTTCGGTGAGAGCCCAAAGGTTATTTTATTGCTCGGTAGGGCGGAACGCTGCCACGTTCCTAAATATCTCGTTCTAATGGTAGTACACGTCAGGGATGGGGCTTGAGATTGGCCAATCAGGATGAATCATGCCAAGAATTAATAACTCCTTGATCCTCCACCTGGAAGCGTTTTGGTTCCTCAAATCCGCCATATTTTTGTTATTTCAGGTTTTTGTTTCTCATTTCACGTAGATACGTCTTACTTGGCTCAGTAAGACGTATTTTATTTATTTTTTTAGTTGCAGAAATATGCAGTGTAGACAAGGCAGAATATTCAAATAGGCTTTTTCGGCTGAGGGAGAGAATGAAAAATTACACACTCGATGCCTACATCGTGCCTAATGAAGGAGACCATCAAGTACTTTAAGTCAAAATAGAATTTTTTTAAAATTATTTTTAAGGAAGAATATCCTGGACCGAGTGATTTAAGAAGGCAATATTTAAGCGGTTTTAGCGGAAGTGCTGGTGATGCGGTTGTCACCATGGATAAAGCCCTCCTTTGGACCGATACCCGATATTATTTACAAGCTGGACAACAACTCGGACCTGAATGGAACCTAATGAAACAAAAAGTTAAAAATCTCATCACCCTTTTTGTTAATCTCCTCTTTTATAGGACGACACGATTGCAGTTTGGTTCAGAAAAAATTTAAAAAAGGGCCCAAAAAGTGGGAGTTGATGCAAAAAAAGTACACATTTAAGATGGAAAAATTTAGAAGAACAGTTAGGTATAAGAATTACTCAAATAGAGTTCAAAAATAATCTTTTTTTAAATAGTTCCTCACAAAATCAAGCTTCTTGACATCGAAAATAATATAGTCGATGAAATATGGGAAGACAAACCAATCAGTTTGTCCAACAACTCAGTTTTATTCATGAATACAATTTCTCTGGTAAGTTTTTTTAGGTAAAATTTTTTTTAAATCGAAGATTTTAGGAGAATATTATCATGATAAGGTTTTGAGAGTAAAAGAAAAATTGAAAGAGTTGAATGCCGATGCGATAGTCGTGAGCGCTTGGATGAGATCGCTTGGTTGTTGAATCTCCGTGGCGATGACATTAAGATGACGCCAGTTTTCAAATCTTATGTTATCATCGCCCAAAATTGGACACGCCTTTACATAGACGAAAATAAACTCAAGATTGAAGTTATTGACCACCTTTCCCATAAGTCGGCTCCAGTCGAGTATGTTTGTTCAATTTTATATTTTTAATTTAAAATATTTAAGGATCTTGCCGTACGAAACTGTTTGGGATGATATCCTCGAATTAGTCAACGAATCAAACAAAATACTCATCCCTAACCTATCAAGTCAAGCAGTTTTTCAAAAGGTAACCTAAATTAACCTCCACATAGCCATCTTTTTTTTTTAGGTTCCAAAAGATCTAAGAATTACTGGTGATTCTCCAATAATGAATATGAAAGCGACCAAAAACGATATTGAAGTGCAAGGATCTAGAAATGCACATTTAAGAGATGCTGTTGCATTATGCGAATTATTTAGGTTATTAGAACAAGAGGTAAAATTATAACCTCTTTAACCTAAAATTATAAACTTTTTTCAGGTTCCCAATAATGTTTATTGGGACGAATTAAAAGTTGTAAAAAAACCTCAAGGAACTTCGTGCAGCACAAAAATATAATAAAGGGGAAAGTTTTTCAACGATTGCTGCTTTTGGTAAAAACGGGAGCATTGGTACATTACACAGTGACCCCTGAGACAAATTTGCGAATAACCACCGATGGTTTATTGACTATGACTCTGGCGGACAATATTTGGGTTTGTAAAATTTAAAATGGATTTTATAATTGATTTTTAGATGGAAACAATTGATACGACAAGAGTTCTACATTTTGGGACGCCGAGTGAAAAGGTGAAAACGATTTACACGAGTCTTTTACAAGGAGTGGCCGATATGGCGACAACCGTTTTTCCAGACGGTACCCCCGATTCGGCTTTAGCGTTCATCATTAGAAGACCTTTGGCTCAATTAGGGCTTACTTTTGGGCACGGAACGACCCATGGGACTGGCATATTCTTAGGAGTACATGAAGGTCTTTCACTTGAATGTTATTTTCACATTCTTATCTTTTTTACAGCTTACAATGGATCCTACCATTACCACTTCATCGGATCACAAGGTAATTTAGTATTGTAATTATCAAATTATTAATCTTTATTGTAGAGCCAGGATATTATAAAGAAGGAGAGTTTGGCATGAGGCTTGAAAATTTAATTGTTGTGGAGGAAGCTGATGTTCAAGTAAGCGCTTTTTAAAAAAGCCTCCATGAGGCCGACCCCAATAGCCTGATTTCCTCCGAAAATCCGCTAAAATTGCATTTTTTGATCTCTTTTTAGAATGAAGACAATTTAAAAAACACTGATGAAATTCTCTCCTCTGACATTAGTCCCTTATGAATTAAATTGATCGATGTAGCTCGCATGGACAAAAGCAGGTAAATTTTTACCATATTTGGTCTTTATATATATATATATATATATATATATCAAATAATTTGAAACTAAATTAGATGACCAACTGGTCATATACTTTTTTGTTTTTTACGCGAAAACAGAACAGAAAAGAAACACATAAGAAACTCACAATTTTGGTTTAAATTTTCGGCTATGTTGCCTTCTTCAGAGGAGATGCGAGAATGAAGTTGAACTCGGCGGTTTCCGACTTCTCGCGGGGGGCTCTTCAGTATACCAACGTCATAACGTGACGTAGCACGCGGGGAGGACGGTGTTTAAGTCTGTTGTGGTACTGAAGAGGATTTTGGGGGGAAGAGGGGGAGGAAGAAATGGGAGAGGGAGAGAATTAAGAGGTTTTTGGGAAAGGAATGGGTGGTATATAATTTAAAATTTAATCTTTAAGAATTCGAAAATAAAATTAAAAGCTTGAAAATTGACTTTGAAATCTCTCTTTCACTTTTCTACGTTGATCCCGGGTGGGAGGTGGGCGCCCAAGGACCAGATGAAACCCCTTTCCCAAGACTTTAGGTCTATTTCGGATGTGGTTTCGGGGCAGTTTCTTTATTATTAATACTTTGTATGTTTTCATCTAAGGTTGGGAGGGTTGTGGGTGCGGGCATGTTTTGGTGATGGTAGATGGCAGGAAGGGTCTTTTATGTCTTTTCTGTGGTTATTCCGCCTGAATTGATTTTTTATTTATTGAATTGATATTTTTAATTGATTTTTTGACCAAAACTCATTGTGTGTAAATCTTCTGTCCGGCCCTTTTCACCAGATAAGAACGCAGCTTATAATATAAAATGGCCCCACTCTTATTTTACAAGCGGAGCCAACAACGCCGAGAATACTGATACATCATTTCGTAGTCCTCTTCCGTCCAGATAGTACCACGAGAACAGAAATGATCCTCATTATAGCCATATTAACATTAACAATCTCAGGTAAGCAATAAATTATCAAAAATATTACGTCAAATTTAATATGTAATAAATTTAATAATTTTCCAAAATTATGCATAAAGATTTCCAAAACTATTAGCAATTTTGTTTTCATTCTAAAATAATTTCCTGAACCTTTTTGTGGAAGATTCGAAAGTATGACATCAAATGCAATTTTTTTTCCAACTAGCAATTTCTGATTGCTCTGATTAAGATTACAGGCTAAGACATGTAAAGGGGAAGGGAAAGAAGCCTTCGGGAGTCTTGCAAAAGGGGCCTTTATATAGAAAGCGTGTATAAGTTCAAATTTTCATGATTAAAATATATCCCAATAGGTTTTTTAATATATTTTGCCCTTTTGTGAAGAAAGATTTTGCCAAATGAGTTTGTTAATTAGGTTATAATTGACATAACCTTTCTCGATGGTTAAACCTGAAAAATATTTTATTCATGTCAATTTTAATTGCACATATTTATTTTCAAAATAACAAATGAAAAATACTAAATAAAAATAAATACAATCTTTAAAATATTTGTTTTTAAATAAAGCTTAAAACGAGGATTAAAGGTTTACTGTTAAAGATTTGGGTTCAAAAGAAGAGAAATGTTATTTACTTTTGTTGGATTTTTTTTAAATATTCAAGATCCAAGTTGAGAATGACAAAAAGAAGTAAGTGAAAAGTTTTCGGTGAGAGCCCAAAGGTTATTTTATTGCTCGGTAGGGCGGAACGCTGCCACGTTCCTAAATATCTCGTTCTAATGGTAGTACACGTCAGGGATGGGGCTTGAGATTGGCCATCAGGATGAATCATGCCAAGAATTAATAACTCCTTGATCCTCCACCTGGAAGCGTTTTTGGTTCCTCAAATCCGCCATATTTTTGTTATTTCAGTTTTTGTTTCTCATTTCACGTAGATACGTCTTACTTGGCTCAGTAAGACGTATTTTATTTATTTTTTAGTTGCAGAAATATGCAGTGTAGACAAGGCAGAATATTCAAATAGGCTTTTTCGGCTGAGGGAGAGAATGAAAAATTACACACTCGATGCCTACATCGTGCCTAATGAAGGGAGACCATCAAGTACTTTAAGTCAAAATAGAATTTTTTTAAAATTATTTTTAAGGAAGAATATCCTGGACGAGTGATTTAAGAAGGCAATATTTAAGCGGTTTTAGCGGAAGTGCTGGTGATGCGGTTGTCACCATGGATAAAGCCCTCCTTTGGACCGATACCCGATATTATTTACAAGCTGGACAACAACTCGGACCTGAATGGAACCTAATGAAACAAAAAGTTAAAAATCTCATCACCCTTTTTGTTAATCTCCTCTTTTTATAGGACGACACGATTGCAGTTTGGTTAAGAAAAAATTTAAAAAAGGGCCAAAAAGTGGGAGTTGATGGCAAAAAAATTACACATTTAAGATGGAAAAATTTAGAAGAACAGTTAGGTATAAGAATTACTCAAATAGAGTTCAAAAATAATCTTTTTTTAAATAGTTCCTCACAAAATCAAGCTTCTTGACATCGAAAATAATATAGTCGATGAAATATGGGAAGACAAACCAATCAGTTTTGTCCAACAACTCAGTTTTTATCATGAATACAATTTCTCTGGTAATTTTTTTTAGGTAAAATTTTTTTTAAATCGAAGATTTTAGGAGAATATTATCATGATAAGGTTTTGAGAGTAAAAGAAAATTGAAAGAGTTGAATGCCGATGCGATAGTCGTGAGCGCTTTGGATGAGATCGCTTGGTTGTTGAATCTCCGTGGCGATGACATTAAGATGACGCCAGTTTTCAAATCTTATGTTATCATCGCCCAAAATTGGACACGCCTTTACATAGACGAAAATAAACTCAAGATTGAAGTTATTGACCACCTTCCCATAAGTCGGCTCCAGTCGAGTATGTTTGTTCAATTTTATATTTTTAATTTAAATATTTAAGGATCTTGCCGTACGAAACTGTTTGGGATGATATCCTCGAATTAGTCAACGAATCAAACAAAATACTCATCCCTAACCTATCAAGTCAAGCAGTTTTTCAAAAGGTAACCTAAATTAACCTCCACATAGCCATCTTTTTTCTTTTTTTTAGGTCCAAAAGATCTAAGAATTACTGGTGATTCTCCAATAATGATATGAAAGCGACCAAAAACGATATTGAAGTGCAAGGATCTAGAAATGCACATTTAAGAGATGCTGTTGCATTATGCGAATTATTTAGGTTATTAGAACAAGAGGTAAAATTATAACCTCTTTAACCTAAAATTATAAACTTTTTTCAGGTTCCAATATGTTTATTGGGACGAATTAAAAGTTGTAAAAAAACTCAAGGAACTTCGTGCAGCACAAAAATATAATAAAGGGAAAGTTTTCAACGATTGCTCTGCTTTTGGTAAAACGGAGCATTGGTACATTACACAGTGACCCCTGAGACAAATTTGCGAATAACCACCGATGGTTTATGACTATTGACTCTGGCGGACAATATTTGGGTTTGTAAAATTAAAATGGATTTTATAATTGATTTTTAGATGGAACAATTGATACGACAAGAGTTCTACATTTTGGGACGCCGAGTGAAAAGGTGAAAACGATTTACACGAGTCTTTTACAAGGAGTGGCCGATATGGCGACAACCGTTTTTCCAGACGGTACCCCGATTCGGCTTTAGCGTTCATCATTAGAAGACCTTTGGCTCAATTAGGGCTTACTTTTGGCACGGAACGACCCATGGGACTGCATATTCTTAGGAGTACATGAAGGTCTATTACTTGAATGTTATTTTCACGTTCTTATCTTTTTACAGCTTACAATGGATCCTACCATTACCACTCATCGGATCACAAGGTAATTTAGTATTTTAATTATGAAGTTTTATTCTTTTTTGTAGAGCCAGGATATTATAAAGAAGGAGAGTTTGGCATGAGGCTTGAAAATTTAATTGTTGTGGAGGAAGCTGATGTTCAAGTAAGCGCTTTTTAATAAGCCTCCATGAAACCGACCCCAATAGCCTGCTTTCCTCCGGAAATCCGCTAAAATTTTTTGATCTCTTTTTAGAATGAAGACAATTTAAAAACACTGATGAAATTCTCTCCTCTGACATTAGTCCCTTATGAATTAAAATTGATCGATGTAGCTCGCATGGACAAAAGCCAGGTAAATTTTACCATATTTGGTCTTTATATATATATATATATATATATCAAATAATTTGAAACTAAATTAGATGACCAACTGGTCATATACTTTTTTGTTTTTTACGCGAAAACAGAA
>JAGWEN010000540.1:0-79569 GCA_018703685.1 Orius laevigatus | reverse complement strand
AGTGTATCGAATGCCGACGTTGCGTGAAGGAAAAGAAACGCGCCAGGCCTGTTTGTCCTTCCTGGGCCAAGCGTGACACCACATATTGTGAAGAGGTCCGAGCCATTCGAAGACTATTCGAGCCGGGCAGAAGGTGAACGATATTGTGGCTCCAGGAAGTGAGGCTCTCTTCACTTTTTTTCAAAGGAAGGGGGAGGCAAAGCTCGGTTAGGTAAGGAAGGGGGGCCGACAGAGACAGTTTAGGAGACTTGTTGCACAACGGGCAATGGAATTTGCATAGGTCGATCGGCGGCGTGCGCGTGCGCTCCGTTCTTGCATAATCCATTCTTTTCTCTACCTTTTTATTTTATATATATATTTTTTTTTTCGCATTTAATTCAACGGTTGAAAGGAACCTAGGTAGGTACAGCACTAGATTCTACAGCAAATAAATTCGGAATTTTTTATATCGGAAAACTATGATTTTCCCATATTTTTTGAAGTGAGAAACACGAATCCGAAGTTATTTTTGAGATAAAAAATTTCCATGAGCGAAAAATACCCTTAAAAAGTGCGAAAAATGACCATTTTACAAGTTTTTCACGGTGTTCTGCCACTCAAAACAATCGAAAAGATATGATCTACTGGAAGTATGTACTTTATAGAAACATTTTAAAATTTTTGCCACCTCCTTAAATTGACCCTTTTTTTTTTACGTATTTTAAAATACCCATAAACAAAATTGTGCGAAAAAAAATATATCACAATTCTCACATGTAAAAGCTGCAAAACATTTTTCGCTGCGTGTAAAAATCTGTACTAGAACCAAAGATATTGCAGAAAAACGAAAAAAGTTCAAAATCTGAGTTTATTTTTGTCCGTCAGGGAAAGAGGATCCAAAAAGAAAATAACTCACCGAAGCGGAACGTGGAAAAAGAAGAAAAAACTTAAAACTCGCTTAAAGAATAACGTCCCGTGACGTATATTAAACTTGAAATGTTAATTACGCTATTCGGCATAAAAGGACGTCGAGAAAGAACAAAAAAGAGGAAATTGTTTGCCCAGGAAGATAAGAAAGAATGTACGTGAAGATTGAGATCGACGTCTGTCCATGGTAGGGAAGGAAACCTTGTCGAAGATGATTCTTGTCATAATTAATAAAAATCCTTTCTTCTATGGTAGGTGTGCAAAATGAGAATAAAGGAAGGGGCTTCTTTAATAGTCTGCATGTAATTTGCGGGAACTACTCCCAGTTTCACTTTTAAACGCACGAAGAGCCCAAAATGTGAAAGCTTTTGAAGACGGTAAAGGGAAAAACATTGAACACGAAAGGTAAAAAAAATGAAGCGGGCTTCTTTAGAACCCGGGAGTACAATTGCTCAAAATTGACAATTGTGTAATCCAAGCAAATAAAGCTCGGTTTCTTCACTTTCGTACAGTACTTTTTAAAAGCATGCGAGGTATTTAGGTAACCTAAAATTCGCTTTTTTCACTCAAACGTTATTGTTTTGGCGGAAGGAGCAGGATGGAATATTTTAGAGTTGCGACATTCTTGTATTTATTACTGGGGAGCACAACGGATAATATTTCACTACTGGAAATAGCAGACCACACGATCGCGCACGGTGTGGAAAGTTCATCGAAGGCATAACGTTCAAGTAGGGCAAATGCGGTTTCTTGTTAAACATTTATAATGATTCGAGCTATTCATAGTGCAAAAAAGGCGGTCCTTTCCGCACTCGTGATGAAGAATGGGGTCCTTTCCATTGAAAAAATGTGTCCCTTCGCGAATGAAAATGGGGGTCCTTTTCTGGTGAAAAAAGGGGGTACATTTCGGTGAAAAGTCCTTGTCCGGTGAGGAGGGCCATTTACGGTAAGAGGAAAAAAAGATCCTTCCGGTGAAATGCGTCACTTCCTCAGTGAAAAAATGGTCATTCTCCAGTGAACAAAGGGCGTCCTTCGCCTTGAAAAAAGGGAATCCTTCCGTGCAAAGTCCTTTCCAGCGAAAAAGTCCTTTCTGCGTGAAAAAGGAGAGGGTCACCCTTGCCCGATGAAATGGGGTCCTTTCCATTGAAAAATGGGGGTCCTTTCCGGTGAAAAAAAAGGGGGTCATTTACGGTGGGAAAAAAAAGGGGGGATCCTTTCCGGTGAAAAGGGGTCATTTCCAGTGAAAAAATGGGTCATTTCCAGTGAAAAAGGGGGTCCTTTCCAGTGAAAAAGGGGGAGGGGTCCTTTCCGGTGAAAAAAAGGGGGGTCATTTCCAGTGAAAAAGTCTTTTCTAGTGAATAAGGTTCAAAATCAGGCTTAAAAGGGCTCTTCTTCTCAAAAAGATGCAAAATTCCCTAAAAAGGGTATTTACTTATCAAAAAAAAGGTTCAAAATTACGCTAAAACGGGTATTTTCTTGACAAAAGGGTCAAACTCTGTCTTAAAAGTGTCTTTTCTAGTCAAAAAGGGTCAAAATCTGGCTGAAAAGGGTCTTTTCTCCTCGAAAAGGGTAAAAATCTGCATAAAAAATGTCTTTCTTTGTCAAAAAAGGTCAAAATCTTGCTAAAACTTCGTCTTTCGTATCGAAAAAGATTCAAAATCATGCTGAAAAGGGTCAAAATCTGTCTAAAATGTGTCTTTCCTTGTCCAAGAGGGTCAAAATCTTGCAAAAACTACGTCTTTCGTACCAAAAAAGGTTCAAGGCTGAAACGGTTAATTTTGGTCAAAAAAGGGTCATAGTCCGTCTTAAAAGGGTCTTTACTCATCGCAAAAGGGTCAAAATCAGGCCGAAAAGAGTCTTTTCTTGTCAAAAAGGGTCAAATTCTGCCTAAAAAGTGTCTTATTTTGTCCAAAAGGGTCAAAATCTGGCTTAATAAGTAGGTGCCTCCAGGCACAGAAAGTTGAATTTTAAAAGTTATAACTTAATCTTTTTTAAGTAAAAAATGAGCTCAGATTTGTGAACATTAATTATAAAGAGCTAAAAATTTTCGAACATTTTAAAGACGAGGGTTGAGCCTGAGATGAAAAATAATGAGCAGTTTTATTTAAAACGATAACTAAATTATCGTGAGAGAGCAATTTTTTTAAAAATTTTCAGCCGAACGAGAAAATTGTCCAGTGTTAAAGAAATGGGTCAGAGCGATCACCGTTCCTTCGGGATTTTGAAGAAGGTAAACAAAAATTCAATTAGAAAGGGGTGGGTAAGAAAAGAAGGAACTAAATAAGTAGTAGGTATGGTTAGTGAAGGGGGCGATGCACCTTGGAGTGAGATGGGATGATGTAAGATGCCTCGGGGGAGAGAGAGGAGCAGGGTTCAAGTTCATGACTACTACTTTTGCCCTCTCCGTTCACTCATCCTATAAAACACACGTAAAGAATCCGATTCGAGGATGTTTACATTTAACCTTTCCTCTCTTTAACTCCTCACGTACGTTCACCTCAGTCATTTTTCATCTTTTATTAATGACTGCTACCGAACGGCTATAAAGTGAATGATTGAAGGGGAAACATTTAGGAAATCAGTTTATCAACTACATAACAAGATTTGCTATGAAGTAATGAAAGTAGAACCACCAAATTCGGTGTCTTTTCCAGTCAATCTAAGCCTGGGGGTGGAAAAAAATAAGGTATTTTGACTCTCTACTATGTGTAGGGGTTCCCTAATTAACCACAAATAAGTCCCGAACCTAAAGCCATGTTCTTTGGTGATTTTTTCGTTTTTTTTGCCAATATCTCGAAAACCGTAGGTCGTAGGCGAAATAGTATTTAGTATAAAATTAAAGATTTTTGAATTTGCTAAAATTTTGAGCTAATACGATTTTTTGTAGGACCAAACGATTCTGAGCTACGAGGTCGCAAAAAAACGGGGTTTTCTATTTTGACCTGTGAAGGAGGGAAGACGTCATCTAATCAAAAAAGTGTACTTAATAAAAGTTGTAGAGAATTTAATTAACTTATAAAAACAACTCTCAAAAAGCAATTAACGATAAATATGCAGGGGTGGGGGTAAATTTCAAAAAATCTAAAAAACAAATTCATTCAAAAATTGAAATTTCAAAAAAATTTATAAAAACAAAATTAAAGCTTATAAAATTTGCTACAAATTTGATCTACTAAGATTTTTTGTAGGGAAAAAATTTTCTGAGTTACGAGGCGACAAAAAAGCGGGATTCTTGAGGTTTTTCCTATGAAGTCACATTTTAGATAAGTCGGAAAAAACCGGGGAAGGCGTTCCCTAATCAAAAATGTGTACTAAGTAAACGTTGTAGAGAATTAAACTTCCATTTAAAATCAACTATCGAGAAGCAATAATTAACGATCAATAGGAAGAAGAGGGGGGTAAATTTTTTTGGGAGTTTTGACGTTTACCCCTTCAAATATACTTACCCGGAAAATAAGCACTGGAAGCTCATACCCCCGCACACTCTCACCCCACAAGTATTTACGTTCTAATTTTGCTAAAATAATGAGCTCCTCAATAATAATCTTAATTAATTCCACTTGTGAATGTAAGCCTTAATAATCGTCTCATATAATGAGGCTGAAGCCACCAAAACTTGATTCCACTCATTTTAGTATTCAGAGTCAAGTGTGGAGGCACTTATATTTCTTAATTCCCTGGCTGGGAGCCTCCTTGACGATGGCCTAGCTAATTACCTTTCCGGAAATTCGTTCGTTTTTCAAAATCTTGTTTTCACTGCCTCATAATCATACCATAAATGGTAGCAGAGTTGGATTTCTTCCAAATTTTACTGGTTTATAAGCTTCAAAAACCATTAGGTGATTTAAAAAGAAAACTATTAGTGATGATACACGTACAGTGAATCTCCTTATTTCGACTTTTATCGTTTTTTCCATAAAAATTATGATTTTCAAAAAAATAAATTCATGGCCACCTATATTAATGCATTCTAAAACTAAAATTCAAATGAAATTTTTCAAAAAAACCATCAGTTTTTTCAGGACATGGAGAAAAACATCAAATGCCCTTAAAAGTCTACTTGCAGTTTTGTTGAGTTTGAACTTCGAAATACTTGCTCATCCTAATCTTCCTTGAAGGAAAGATTTACTCCAATTTTTATTGCATCATAGCATCCGAAGATCGTTTACGTGCTTCTGAAACGCTCGTAACGTAATTGATCTGCAGAATCAAGTGGTGTAACAAGAAATTCGTACGATAGGGACATTAAACTGACCATTACTTAATGGCGTTTCTTCCTCGGTTGTAATTCCCTAAACACCCCTAAAGTTTTCCCCCCTTCCTATGATATCCTTTCTTCGAAGGATAGAACAGTGTGGGCGTTAATTGTTGCATTGAACGAATTGGGGAGGATTTGTTCATTCTTTTCAAAACAGCCCACATTTAAAATTAGCATAAATTTGCCAAGGTAATTGTCATTGCGGGTTCAAAGCGTGAGCTAAATTCCAAAATTTTGAATATTTTATTATCCCGGTATGAAAGAAACGGAAGATCGTGACGAAAGTCTCAGCCACCTTGAAATACTCTCACTCTAGCACGACCAGCGATCACAACTTGACAATAGCACGTGCCAAACTGTTATTTATTTGCAGCCTCGTAATCCCCTATTTCTGTTCTCTTTTATAAAATGATCAATCCGAGTTTTCGTGGAACATTTGAATTTGTGCCATTCATTATTCCTATTACTCGCCCACGACTCGACGCCTCCTATAAGTTGAAAAAATTAAAATAATTGTGACGCATGTCCCTTTCTGTGAAAGAAGTGAAGGTTGATGTGTAAACATTATATTTTAAAGATCTTCATATTTCTTCAGCTTAGGTGGTGCCAGATTAGACCCAACAAAGTTGTCCAATTTGCGATAAAATGTCCAAAATGGCAACAAAGTCAAAAGGCAAACTTTGTGTGATAGCAGTGTTGCCAAATAAGACCCAACAAAGTTGTCCAATTTGCGATAAATTTCCCAAAATGGCAACAATGTCAAAAGCGAAACTTAGTAGGATTGCGATGTTGACAAATTAGACCCAACAAAGTTGTCCAATTTAGGATAAAATGTCCAAAATGGCAACAAAGTCAAAAGGAAAACTTTGTGGGATTGCAGTGTTGCCAAATTAGACCCAACAAAGTTGTCCAATTTGCGATACAATGTCCAAAATGGCAACAAAGTCAAAAGGCAAACTTTGTGGGATTGCAGTGTTGCCAAATTAGACCCAACAAAGTTGTCCAATTTGAGATAAAATGTCCAAAATGGCAACAAAGTCGAAAGGCAAACTTTGTGATTGCAGTGTTCCAAATAGGCCCAACAAAGAGCCAATTTGAGATAAATAGCCAAATGGCAACAAGTCAAAAGCGAAACTTAGTGGATTGCATGTTGCAATTAGACCCAACAAAGTAGCCCAACTTGCGATAAATTGTCAAAAATGGCAACAAAGTCGAAAGGGCAACTTTGTAGGATTGCTGAGTTGCCAGATTAGGCCCAACAAAGAGCAAAATTTGAGATAAATCGACCAAATTGGCAACAAAGTCAAAAGGCCAACTTTGTTGGATTACAGTGTTGCCAGATTAGGCCCAACAAAGTAGCCCAACTTGCGATAAATTGTCAAAAATGGCAACAAAGTCGAAAGGGCAACTTTGTAGGATTGCTGAGTTGCCAGATTAGGCCCAACAAAGTAGCCCAACTTGCGATAAATTGTCAAAAATGGCAACAAAGTCGAAAGGCAACTTTGTAGGATTGCAGTGTTTGCCAAATTAGACCCAACAAAGTTGTCCAATTTGAGATAAAATGTCCAAAATGGCAACAAAGTCGAAAGGCAAACTTTGTGGGATTGCAGTGTTGCCAAATTAGACCCAACAAAGTTGTCCAATTTGCGATACAATGTCCAAAATGGCAACAGAGTCAAAAAGCAAACTTTGTGGGATTGCAGTGTTGCCAAATTAGACCCAACAAAGTTGTCCAATTTGCGATAAAATGTCCAAAATGGCAACAAAGTCAAAAGGCAAACTTTGTGGGATAGCAGTGTTGCCAAATAAGACCCAACAAAGTTGTCCAATTTGCGATAAATTTCCCAAAATGGCAACAATGTCAAAAGCGAAACTTTGTAGGATTGCGATGTTGCCAGATTAGACCCAACAAAGTTGTCCAATTTACGATAAAATGTCCAAAATGGCAACAAAGTCAAAAGGCAAACTTTGTGGGATTGCAGTGTTGCCAAATTAGACCCAACAAAGTTGTCCAATTTGCGATAAAATGTCCAAAATGGCAACAAAGTCAAAAGGCAAACTTTGTGGGATTGCAGTGTTGCCAAATTAGACCCAACAAAGTTGTCAAATTAGCGATAAAATGCCCAAAATGGCAACAAAGTCAAAAGGCAAACTTTGTGGGATTGCAGTGTTGCCAAATAAGACCAACAAAGTTGTCCAATTGCGATAAATGTCCAAAATGCAACAGAGTCAAAAAGCAAACTTTGTGGGATTGCAGTGTTGCCAAATTAGACCCAACAAAGTTGTCCAATTTGAGATAAAATGTCCAAAATGGCAACAAAGTCGAAAGGCAAACTTTGTGGGATTGCAGTGTTGCCAAATTAGACCCAACAAAGTTGTCCAATTTGCGATAAATGTCCAAATGGCAACAAGTCAAAAGGCAAACTTGTGGATTTCAGTGTTGCCAGATTAGACCCAACAAAGTTGTCCAATTTGCGATAAAATGCCCAAAATGGCAACAATGTCAAATGAAAAACCTTTGTGGGATTGCAGTTTTGCCAAATAGGTCCAACAAAGTTACCTAATTTGCCATAAATAGTCCAAAAGGGCAACAAAGTCTAATACCAAACTTTGTGGTATTGCAGTTTTGCCAGATTAGACCCAACAAAGTTGTCCAATTTGCGATAAATTGTCCAAAATGGCAACAAAGTCAAAAGCAAAACTTTGTGGGATTGCAGTGTTGCCAGATTAGACCCAACCAAGTTGTCGAATTTGCGATAAATTGTCCTAAACGGCAACAAAGTCAAAAACCAAACTTTGTGGGATTGCAATGTTGCCACATTAGACCCAACAAAGTTGTCTAATTTGCGATAAATTGAGCAAAATGGCAACAATGTCAAAAGCCAAACTTTGTGGGATGCAGTGTTGCCAGATTAGACCCAACAAAGTTGTCAAATTTGCGCTAAATTGCGCCAAATGGCAACAATGTCAAATGATAAACTTTGTGGGATTGCAGTTTTACCAGATTATACCCAACAAAGTTATCGAATTTGCAATAAATTTCGTTAAATGGCAACAATGTCAAAAGCTAAACTTTGTGGGATTGCAGTGTTGCCAAATTAGACCCAACAAAGTTGTCGAATTTGCGCTAAATTGCGCAAAATGGCAACCATGTCAAAAGCCAAACTCTGTGGGATAGCAGTGTGCCAAAGATAGACCCAACAAAGTTGTCCAATTTGACGATAAATTTGCCCAAAATGGCAACAATGTCAAAGGCGAAACTTTGTGGGATTGCAGTGTTGCCAGATTAGACCCAACAAGTTGTCCAATTTGCGATAAAATGTCCAAAATGGCAACAGAGTCAAAAAGCCAAACTTTGTGGGATTGCAGTGTTGCCAGATAGACCCAACAAAGTGTCAATTTGCAGATAAAATGTCCAAATGGCAACAAAGTCGAAGGCAAACTTGTGGGATTGCGGTGTTCGCCAAATTAGACCCAACAAGTTGTCCAATTTGCGATACAATGTCCAAAATGGCAACAGAGTCAAAAAGCAAACTTTGTGGGATTGCAGTGTTTCCAAATTAGACCCAACAAAGTTGTCCAATTTGCGATACAATGTCCAAAATGGCAACAGAGTCAAAAAGCAAACTTTGTGGGATTGCAGTGTTGCCAAATTAGACCCAACAAAGTTGTCCAATTTGCGATAAATATGCCAAAATGGCAACAAAGTCAAAAGACAAACTTTGTGGGATGCGGTGTGCCAGATTAGACCCAACAAAGTGGTCCAATTTGCGATAAATTTCCCAAAATGGCAACAAAGTCAAACTTTGTGGGATTGCAGTGTTGCCAGATTAGACCCAACAAAGTTGTCCAATTTGCGATAAATTTCCCAAAATGGCAACAAAGTCAAAATACAAACTTTGTGGGATTGCGGTGTTGCCAGATTAGACCCAACAAAGTTGTCCAATTCGCGATAAATGTCCCAAAATGGCAACAAAGTCAAAAGACAAACTTTGTTGGTTTGCAGTGTCGCCAGATCAGACCCAACAAAGTGGTCCAATTTGCGATAAATTTCCCAAAATGGCAACAAAGTCAAACTTTGTGGGATTGCAGTGTTGCCAGATTAGACCCAACAAAGTTGCCCAATTTGAGATAAATTTCCCAAAATGGCAACAATGTTAAAAGCGAAACTTTGTTGCATTGCAGTTTTGCCAGATTAGACCCAACAAAGTTCTTCCAATTCGCGATAAAATGTCCAAAATGGCAACAAAGAAAAAAAGCAAACTTTGTGGGATCGCAGTGTTGCCAGATTAGACCCAACAAAGTTGTCCAATTTGCGATAAATTTCCCAAAATGGCAACAAAGTCAAAAGGCAAACTTTGTTGGATTGCAGTGTTGCCAGATTAGACCCAACAAAGTTCTCCAATTCGCGATAAATGTCCCAAAATGGCAACAAAGTCAAAAGGTAAACTTTGCGGGATTACATTGTTGCCAAATTAGATCCAACAAAGTTTTCCAATTCGCGATAAAATGTCCAAAATGGCAACAAAGAAAAAAAGCAAACTTTGTGGGATCGCAGTGTTGCCAGATTAGACCCAACAAAAGTTGTCCAATTGCGATAAATTTCCAAAATGGCAACAAAGTCAAAGGCAAACTTTGTGGGATTGCGGTGTTCGCCCAGATTAGACCCAACAAAGTTGTCCAATTTGCGATAAATTTCCCAAAATGGCAACGAAGAAAAGGAGGACTTTTTTGGATTGCGGTGTTGCCAGATTAGACCCAACAAAGTTGTCCAATTTGCGATAAAATGTCCAAAATGGCAACAAAGTCAAAAGGCAAACTTTGTGGGATTGCAGTGTTGCCAAATTAGACCCAACAAAGTTGTCCAATTTGCGATACAATGTCCAAAATGGCAACAGAGTCAAAAAGCAAACTTTGTGGGATTGCAGTGTTGCCAAATTAGACCCAACAAAGTGTCCAATTGCGATAAATTTCCAAAATGGCAACAAGTCAAAAGCAAACTTTGTGGGATTGCAGTGTTGCCAAATTAGACCCAACAAAGTTGTCCAATTTGCGATAAAATGTCCAAAATGGCAACAGAGTCAAAAAGCAAACTTTGTGGGATTGCAGTGTTGCCAAATTAGACCCAACAAAGTTGTCCAATTTGCGATAAAATGTCCAAAATGGCAACAAAGTCAAAAGGCAAACTTTGTGGGATAGCAGTGTTGCCAAATAAGACCCAACAAAGTTGTCAAATTAGCGATAAATTTCCCAAAATGGCAACAATGTCAAAAGCGAAACTTTGTAGGATTGCGATGTTGCCAGATTAGACCCAACAAAGTTGTCCAATTTACGATAAAATGTCCAAAATGGCAACAAAGTCAAAAGGCAAACTTTGTGGGATTGCAGTGTTGCCAAATTAGACCCAACAAAGTTGTCCAATTTGCGATAAAATGTCCAAAATGGCAACAAAGTCAAAAGGCAAACTTTGTGGGATTGCAGTGTTGCCAAATTAGACCCAACAAAGTTGTCCAATTTGCGATACAATGTCCAAAATGGCAACAGAGTCAAAAGCAAACTTTGTGGGATTGCAGTGTTTGCCAAATTAGACCAACAAAGTTGTCCAATTTGAGATAAAATGTCCAAAATGGCAACAAAGTCGAATGGCAAACTTTGTGGGATTGCAGTGTTGCCAAATTAGACCCAACAAAGTTGTCCAATTTGCTATACAATGTCCAAAATGGCAACAGAGTCAAAAAGCAAACTTTGTGGGATTGCAGTGTTGCCAAATTAGACCCAACAAAGTTGTCCAATTTGCGATAAAATGTCCAAAATGGCAACAAAGTCAAAAGGCACACTTTGTGGGATAGCAGTGTGCATAAGACCCAACCAAGGTGTCCCATGTGCTGATAAATTTCCAAAAATGGGCTAACAATGTGTCAAAAGCGAAATTTTGTAGGATTGCGATGTTGCCAGATAGACCCAACAAAGTGTCCAATTTACGATAAATGTCAAAATGGCAACAAAGTCAAAAGGCAAACTTTGTGGATTGCAGTGTGCAAATTAGACCCAACAAAGTTGTCAAATTAGCGATAAAATGCCCAAAATGGCAACAAAGTCAAAAGGCAAACTTTGTGGGATTGCAGTGTTGCCAAATAAGACCAACAAAGTTGTTCAATTTGCGATAAATTTCCCAAAATGGCAACAATGTCAAAAGCGAAACATTGTTGGATTGCAGTGTTGCCAGATTAGACCTAACAAAGTTGTCAAATTAGCGATCTCCCAAAATGGCATCAATGTCAAAGCAAACTTTGTGGGATTGCGGTGTTGCCAAATTAGACCCAACAAAGTTGTCTAATTCGCAACAAATATCTCAAAATGGCAACAACATTAAAAGCCAAACTTTGTGGGATTGCAATGTTGCCAAATTCGACCCAACAAAAGAAGCCCAATTAAATCGCCCAATCTGGCAACCCTGTCTTAGACATTTTTAGTATTGCAGTAAACACTGTGAATTTATATTCTTTCTTTGTTCTAGTTAATAATTTTCTTTTTGCCAATCGCTCTACTAAGGCAATCATTGCGCAATAAACGAATCCTTGACCGAGGGTTCAACTGACTAGCACCGCCCAGCCATTTACCTAGAAATACTTTAAAAGTCTTCCTTTTTTTACCTTTTTTTTTCGTTTCGACCTTGTTTCTTGCATAAAAAAAAGTTTGCGGTTTATTCTCGAATGATATCGGCTGGATGGAAAATTAGATTCGGCTAATCCATAAAGTTTCCTTCCCGTAAATCTAGATTATTTTCCCCTAATACATCAAGGTTTTCCTTCGCTTCATTTCCTGCTTCGATTTACGGCTATGACAAATTACAGCTCAGATTTGTGACACATTCTCTTGTTGCTCAATTCTCGGCCGTTTATTGATTTCGTCGTTCGTATGTAATTGTTCCGCTAATTGACGGTTATGAATCGACCTTCATTTATCCAACACCTCCGATTGTTTTGAGGTCACACCTTGTTGCTGTAACCACCGCACTATTCACTTTTTATAGTTCGGTTTGATCCTTTACGAGGATTTGAGCACAAAATAACTTCGACTTTGGTAGATTTCGAACCCCACCGATCGACACCAAATTTTCACCATTTGGAGCTTTGGCAGTGTTCCGCCCAACCAAAAAATTGGTTGAAAACCATCGATTTTCACCAACTTTTTACCATATACAGGGCAGAGCATTATGAGGCTAATGAGGAAAAGAAGCCTATCTAAGCTAACCGCAAGCCTCGGCCGTTTCAAATTAATTTGTCCTTTGTATCCACACTTCCGTCCTAGGACTCCTAGGTAACCGACTTCCTCCATTGATTTTTCTAATATTGTTATATAATAAAATGGAAATAAGTTCATTCTTTCATGTTTTTTAGTCTCCTAGCCTTATTACAAAGGGCATCATTTAATATCCCACCTAGTATGTAGAAATCGTGTCATCTAGGAATATCCTTCACCCATAATTTCCCTTCGCATTTCTTTATTTGTGGATAAAACATGATTAAGTGTTTGCATGTATATTGTTTTGTATTTTCTCTTTCGCTCCTCTTATTTTAAAAATACGTTCTAACTTATAGTCTTGCTAGACGTAACAAGAGCGTCAGGTGAACTTCTATCCCACGCTTTCCAGTCTTACCACGCTTAAACCCGTATGGGTTGAGAATTTTTTACTTTTACGAGAGTTTTTACATGTTTTAGAATTTTCGAGCCCACCTCGGTGGCTTTTATGTCAATATGTCGATTTTTAACAGGCATCGTTGTTTCTTCACAAAAAACCTGTTTAGTTATTGGTTAAGATTTTTATCTTTCTCAAAGAGAAGTTATTGTATTACCGTCGGATTCGGGTTTTTGGGGGAGGGTCTTCCAGACCCCCTAGGGTCAAACTGACTTTTGATCTTTGCCGGACATGACTTTGTCTGTGGTGCCGGCCGTCCGGCCGTCCGTCGCCTTTTTTTTCCGGAACACTTCACGGCCACAATTTTCATCCGATTTTCACGAAATTTTCACACAATCTTCCTTTCGTGGTTATCTTGAAAGTGACGAGAGCGATTTTTGAAATTTTTGAGCGGAGATATGTCTGTCTAAAGTTTGGAAAAATGTGCTACGGGCTTTCTACCGGTCCGATCTTCACCAAATTTTAACCAAATAATCTTCACGTGATCCCGATTAAATTTCATTAACTAATTAGGTAATTAATTATGTAATTAGGTAATTATGACTAATTAACTTAATTTTCCCATTTTCATAAAATTATTGCCAAATTCAAGTTATGATTGCAAAAAAATTTTTTTTTAAAATAATTAATTAATTAATTAACTAATTAGGTAATTATATTGAGTTTGAGTGAAATTAGTCCCATTTTCATAAAATTATCACCAAATTCAAGTTATGATTGCAAAAAAAAATTCTCAAAAAATAATTAATTAGGTAATTAACTAATTAGGTAATTATAATGTGTTTGAGTGAAATTAGTCCCATTTTCATAAAATTATCACCAAATTCAAGTTATGATTGCAAAAAAAAATTCTCAAAAATTAATTAATTGATTAACTAATTATGTAATTACTAATTATAATGTGTTTGAGTGAAATTAGTCCCATTTTCATAAAATTATCACCAAATTCAAGTTATGTTAGAATAAAAGGATTCATTTCCCCCGAAATTTATGGATCCCCCGAAATCTGTAGACCTTTGAGAAAGTTCGTGTCTCTGGGCAAGCTCCAGGACCAATACTTTTTTCTGTTTTCATGGCTTTCCATTTTTTGGAATGTCAAATTCGTACTTTGGGGTGTAAAAAACTTTTTGTTCAGTTCGATTTCCTTGTTCGATCTGACCTTGTCTAATCGATTTTTTTCGCCTTTTTTGATACAGCTGAAGATGGTCTCGCCTCAAAGGCACTTTCGCTATTCTTCCCGACAAATTTCCGTTTATCGCGTTTTAATGCTGATTTAGAATTAAGGACAACAAAAAAGTCGAGGGAAAGAAATAAAATGCACGTATAAAAGTTCGTATTAACTTTCAACGTAGAAAGTGCGGAAACTCTTTGTTTAAAAAAAGTGTTGCCTCAATCCTTTTTTACTGTCATACTCTATGCTACATGTCCGATCACCACCTGGAGGTGGTGCTACGACAGCGGATAATCAATCAGCAATCACTAGGTTTGATTAGGGATCCGAAATTGGATTCCTCTTAAGTTAAATTTGGTTAAGTGTTGCCGGCTAATTATTGTAGTTACACGCCTTGCAACACGATTAATAGATTTAGGTCGCATTGTTTTCTAATTCTATATTCTCACGTAAAAACATTCCCATTAGCGCCTACGCTCCGGCAATAATTAAGGAATTTCCCAATTTTCCTTTGTCAACGACATTAACGGTTAATCGCTAATTCGTTTTTCGCAATCGAATCGTTCAACGCGGGATTTTATCATTTGAATCCTTTTTCATTATTTCAAGAACAAAAAGTGAATTTTATGAGCGGAATGCGATACTTGCAGTGTCATATGCCGATTTCCTAATAAATACTATTACGTTCATTTTTCCTTGAAATTAAAGTATAATTACACCTAAGTGAGCTATAATGAAGGAGTCTCTGCACGTGAATGTGAAGGCGTTCAATAAAAGCACTTACAAAAGTATAGAGAAAAAGAGCCTTTTTTTGTAAATGTCAAAAGGGGTAAAAATGTGGATAAAAAGGGTCAAAATCTCTTGTCAAAAAGCGTTAAAATTGGCCAAAAAGGTTTTTTTTTAATTGTCAAAAGGGGGGGCTTGATAGGGATAAAATCTGGCTAAAAGGGTCAAAATCTGTCTTCAAAGTGTCTTTCTTGTCAGAAAGGGTCAAAATCTGGCTGAAAAGAGTCCTATTGTGTCAAAAAAAAGGGTAAAAATCGGGCTAAAGAGGGTCTTACCTTGTCAAAAAGGGTCAAAATATGGCTGAGGAGGGTCTTTTCTTATCAAAAAGGTTCAAAATATGGCTGAGAAGGGTCTTTTCTTGTCAAAAGTGGTTAAAGTCTGGCTAAAAAGGGTCTTTTTTTGTCAAAAAATGGTCAAAATCTGGCTAAAGAGGGTCTTACCTTGTCAAAAAGGGTCAAAATATGGCTAAAGTGGGTCTTATCTTGTCAAAAAAGGTCAAAATATGGCTGAGAAGGGTCTTTTCTTGTCAAAAGTGGTTAAAGTCTGGCTAAAAAGGGTCTTTTTTGTCAAAAAAATGGTCAAAATCTGGCTAAAGAGGGTCTTACCTTGTCAAAAAGGATCAAAATATGGCTGAGGAGGGTCTTTTCTTGTCAAAAAAGGGTCAAAATATGGCTGAGAAGGGTCTTTTCTAGTCAAAAGGGGCTAAAGTCAGGCTAAAAAGGGTCTTCTTTTTTTTGTCATAAAATGGTCAAAATCAGGCTAAAGTGGGTCTTATCTTGTCAAAAAAGGTCAAAATATGGCTGAGAAGGGTCTATTCTTGTCAAAAGGGGATAAAGTCTGGCTGAAAAGGGTCTTTTCTTGTCAAAAAAATGGCCAAAATCTGGCTAAAGAGGGTCTTCTTGTCAATAAGGGTCAAAATATGGCTGAGAAGGGTCTTTTCTTGTCAAAAGGGGTTAAAGTCTGGCTAAAAAAGGTCTTTTTTTTGTCAAAAAATGGTCAAAATATGGCTAAAGAGGGTTTTACCTTGTCAAAAAGGGTCAAAATATGGCTGAGGAGGGTCTTTTCTTGTCAAAAAGGGTAAAAATATGGTTGAGAAGGGTCTTTTCTTGTCAAAAGGGGTTAAAAGTCTGGCTAAAAAGGGTCTTTTTTTTTTTGTCAAAAAATGGTCAAAATCTGGCTAAAGAGGGTCTTACCTTGTCAAAAAGGGTCAAAATCTGTCTGGAAAAAGTCTTTCTTGCCAAAACAAAGATCGAAATTTGGCAAAAAAGGATCATTTCATGTCAAAAAGAGTTGAAAATCTCGCTTGGACTTTTGTCTTCCCAAAAATGCGTAAAATCACGCAAAATGTGGTCACCCTAGCAAAAAACACACGATCATCAACACCTCATTTCACACGACACCAAATATTATCAAATAAAAAACCGATATAACATTACTATAGCTGCTAAAAATAAGGAAATGTTAAGTCATTCTCAAGATGTTTTTTAAAAAAATTAAAGAATTTGTAAAGAAAATTTCGTAACGAATTTTTCAAGAATTTTTCTTTGAAATTGGATCCGGTTCTCAATTACTTTTTTTGTCTCCTTTTTAACGAAAAAAAAAATTAACCTTACAATCATAGTGAAATTCAGATTAAAATAAAGTTCTCTTACCCTAGCTTTATTTTTCATACAGCAATTTCTTACCTGTAAAAAAAAATTTAATAAAATTAATTTTGAATTTAATTATTTCAATGATGATGAGAGAGGAAGGTGCACAAAGTTTAGTTCTGTTCCCACGATTCATGTCGAGAGCTCTTATAGTTTATAAATTAATAGAGCCTTGTTTAAATAATTCGGAAAGGGGGGGGGGTTCTGTGAATAGGAACTCCGAGAAGAGGTAAAACAATGGAGTTTGAATGGACCTTTAATCAAACAAACAAGGCTCCATATTCGAAGAAGGTTTTAATTAATTTAAAACAGAAATAATATAATAAATAATTAGAGTAAAATAACTTTGAAATAGATACTTCAAAGACGAAACTTTGGCAAAAAGTACATTTTTTGGCTTGGAAAAACTCGACGACAGCAATCCACAAGATGCCTAATAAAGCCATATTTTGAATCAGAAATGTTTGATAAGAAAAGAACCATTTCAGCTTGATTTTGAACCTTTTTTTGATAGAGAAAAAACAATTTTCAGCCAGATTTTAACCTTTTTCACGAGAAAAGACCCTTTTCAGCCAGATTCTGGACTTTTTTCGATAAGAAAAGACCCTTTTCAGTCAGATTTTGATCTGTTTGACAAGGAAAGACACTTTATAGGCAGATTATTACCATTTTTGACAAGAAAAGAACCTTTTCAGCCTAATTTTGAACCTTTTTTTGATAAGAAAAGACCCTTTTCAGCCAGATTTTGATCTATTTGACAATGAAAAACACTTTTTAGACAGATTATTACCCTTTTTGACAAGAAAAGAACTTTTCCAGCCTAAATTTGAACGTTTGTTTGATAGGAAAAGACCCTTTTCAGCCAGATTATAGCCCTTTTTCACAAGAAAAGACCCTTTTCAGCCAGATTTTAGCCCTTATTCACATTAAAAAAATTACCCTTGTCAGCCTGATTTTGACCTCTTTGACAATGAAAGATTTTGATTTTGATTTTGAACCTTTTAGATAAGAAAAGACCCTTTTCAGTCAAATTTTGAGCCCATTTGACAAGAAAAGACACTTTTCAGACAGGTTTTGACCCTTATTCACAAGAAAAGATCAATTTCATTCTAATCTTGAATCTTTTCTTGATAAAAGACCCTTTTTAACTAGATTTTAACTTTTTTTTTTTAAATTTAAAAAAATCGTTTCGCCCATATTTTAACCCCCTATCATAAGAAAAGACCCTTTTCAGCCAGATTTTGAACCTTTTGGACAAGGAAAGACACTTTTAAGACAAATTTGTGACCCTTTTAACTTGGAAATACCATTTTCAGCTTCATTATGAACCTTTTGTGATCAAAAGAGACCCTTTTTTTCAAATTTTGACCTTTTTTGACAAGGAAAGACTCTTTTTTAGCCTTTTCTCCCTAATTGGCCACAAAACACCCTTTTTTGGCCTAATTTGGAACCATTATTTGACAAGAAAACGCCCTTTTTGGACAGATTTTGTAACTTTTTTACAAGAAGAGCCATTTTTAGCCAGATTTTAAAAAATTTAGGGCCTAGTACATAATATAAAATAATTAGAATAACAACTAAAAAATAAAAACAATCGCCGCAGTTTACTATTTAAACTTTTCACTAATCAAAAAGTTCAAAAAAAGCAAATTAAAATAAGAAAAAAAGCGGGAAAAGGATAGAATCGTGGAAGAAGGAGGAACCGGGGCGGTTGTGCGAAGTGGTGGAGGAGTGAGGGGTGGGAGATCGGAGGCGCTTTGTGAGAGTCAAGTTAGTTGATAGGAGAACGGCCGACAGTGTGCTCAGAAAAGTGGCCCTACAAATGGTGACATAAGTGGAGTGAATATTTCTGTGTTTTTCTTCCCTCGATCTTCATTTTTCTAAACAGCGAAAAACATCTATCATGCTCATACATAAGGTATGCACACAAAAAACACGACACGACCTTTTTTTATTTATTTTTTTATTTTTTTAATTATCGGAAAAACTTAAAAAGCTTTTAAAAATGAAAATAATTAAAGTGAAGGTGTGAAGTCTCTTGGGCTCACAATAGGTTCACATGGCTTTACGACAGCGACCTCAACTTCTTGAGCCGGCAAAAAGTAAACAATTCTGTACAATTCGCCAGGGAATTTTTAGAAAAAAGCCTACACCGGTAATTCCATTTTTTCTCTCAGTTTTCAGATTGCGGATTTTTTTTTTTCTTTTTTTTTTTGATTTGGGAGCCTTCTTAACAAACAAAAGACCAAAAAAAGGCTTTGATAGGGCACGAAAGGCCTGTAGAATGCAAAATATTTGGGCATCTACAAGAGAATGTAAAAATGAAATATGGGAACGTTCTCGATAAGGCAAAATGGAACAATGACGACAATGTATGAGATTCGAAATTAATTAAGCGCGGATTACTCTTTATGGTTTCGGATTGGTATTTATTGTTGGAAATGAATCGATAGGTGTTAACGGAACTAATTACACGTTGGGGAAGATTGAAAGATCTATTAGAATGAGAGAACCTGTTTTGAAGATGCGTCTCACTAACCCAGTGGGCCCCAGCCGACCTTGCTGGCCGATCAAAACAAACCGGCTTTTCGATCTTTTTTTTCGATAAGTCTTCTTTTTGAGCTCAACTTTGGTTAGTTTTACCTAGGGTGACCAGAAGAAATTTTGCGTACTGTTTATATCTGGCTAATGAGCATCTAAGCGTGAAAAAGGTTCAAAATCAGGATAGAGAGGGTTCTTTTTGTCGAAAAGGTAGAAAATCTTCCTAAAAAAAGGGTATTTTCTTGCCAAATGAGGTTTGAAAAGGGTCTTATCTCATAAAAAAACAATTCAAAATTAGGCTAGAATTGTCAAAAATGGTCAAAATCTCTGAGAAAATAGGGTCTTTGTAAAAAGGGTCGAAATCAGGCTACCCCCCCTTTTTTTGTCGTCAAAAAAGGGTCTTATTTTGGGTCAAAAAGGGTCTTTTTTTGTCAAAAAAAAGGGTCGCTTTTTTGCTCAAAAGGGGTCTTTTTTTTTGTTAAAGAAGGGTCTCTCTCTCTTTTTTTTTTTTTTTGTCAAAAAAGGGTCAAAATCTGGCTGAAAAGTGTCTTTCCTCGTCAAAAAATAAACAAAATCTGTATGAAAGGGCCTTTCCTCGTCAAAAAAGGTAAAAATCTGAATGAAATGTATCTTTTCTTGCCAAATAAGGTCAGGAGCTGTTTAAAAAGGGTCTTTCCTTGTCAAAAAAAGAGTCAAAATATAGAAGAAACGTGTCTTTTCTCGTCAAAATCTGGCTAAAAAGTGTCTTTTCTCATAAAAAAAAATGGTCAAACTCTGTCTGAAAGAGTCTTTCCTTGTCAAAAAATTGTCAAAATCTGGCTGAAAGGTGTCTTTTTTTTCTTTTTTTTTTGTCAAAAATAGTTCAACATGTAGCTTAATTATCTCTTTGGATTTTTTCGCCCAAGAAATGCGTAAAATCCTGTACGAATACTGCGTATCTGGTCACCCTAGCTTTACCATTTAATTTGCACCTTAAAAGTAGCAAAAATGTGTTTTAGTAGGAAAAAAAAGGTTAAAACTGTGAATAATTTAACTAATTTCATGTAATTATAGAAATTGCATTTTAAAAATACTTTAAGAGTTTTCTCCTTAGAAGACAAAATAATTAATTAGTTGTCGAATAAGTAATTAAGTCATTAACAGCGAGGACATGGGTGTATTTCCGCGTGCGAGTAGCTAAGTAACTTGGGTGAAATCATGCAGGCAGGTCAGTGAGTAGTATTACAACATAAGAAAAATACAGTTCAAGGCCTTTTCACTTTTTTTTGGCTCAGTTACTCGATCGGTGTGTCACTGTCTCGAGAAGGGGGTCGATTTTGATTTTTATCACCGCGACCGTCTAACGATATTTGACAAGCACGAGCCCTCGATAATAATCTCCATGCTTCGCCCTTCCCAATAAAACAAAAATTGCGACAAGTCTAAAATTGAAGAAAAAAGAAAGAAAAATTGTACATTTCGGAAGAAAACGACCTATTTTCACCATAATATACAGGGTAGTGCCTTAGGATGATATGGCTAAAAACGCGGCAGCGTTCCGCCCCTCCAAAATTGGCGGTTTCCTTAGAAAAGCACCGATTTTCACCAACTTTTTACCATATACAGGGCAGTGCCTTGGGATGATAGTTCTACAAACTCGGCAGCGTTCCGCCCCTCCTAAATTGGAGATTTCCTTATAAAAAACATCGATCTTTTTCACCATATGCAAATCAGGGCCTTAGGATGGCTAAGAACGCGGCAGCGTCGCCCCACCAAAATTGGAGATTCCCGTAGAAAACTAACGATCTTCACCAAATTTTCACCATAATATACAGGGTGATGCCTTAGAATGATAGTGCTACAAACGCGGCAGCGTTCCGCCCCACTAAAATTGGAGACTTTCTTAGAAAACCACCCATCTTCACCATAATATACAGGGTAGTGCCTTAGGATGATATGGCTAAAAACGCGGCAGCGTTCCGCCCCACCAAAAATGGTGTTCCACTTCCTCAACCACCAGAGCGAACCTTTGAATACATAACACTACTAATCTGTTGCTTTTTATACGAATAATTATCTCGTTTAACTAGAATAAGTACCTTGAAACACGATTATAGCGATTAATAATTGGAAACTTATATTCTGCGCGGATTCGCTTGCTCAATCACACTTTACAAGTTATACTTTACACTCGAGTGACCTTCAAACCGATCCGATTTATAGCAATAATCCGATAGGATTTTCGCGATTCGAGTAATAAGTTTCCAGACTTATTTCGTTCGATATCATTTTTTTTGCAATCGCTTTTTTATTTTTTCGTGCTCTACCTGTTTCTTCATTCTATTACACAAAGGGCGGAACACGCTGCCGCCTTCCTAGATTTATTTGAATGGAAATCGTGGTTTCATCAATCTTTCGAAGGGAATACTTTTTCAAAGCGCACAAAAAGTGACAATTTGAAGGATTCGTTGAAGGATGTTGGAAGCCTGAAATTCGACTAAGAAAGTAAAACTTGTTTCATTGAAAGGGAAAAAGATAATAAACCGGTAAACGTAGGTAACTTAGATTATTTTTAATAATTAATATTAAGGAGTAGGTCATTGCTCTCGGATTATCGGCGGAACTGATGAGCGTGTAGAGCAATTTTAATCCTTTCCGCTTGGATAATTAGCAAGTTACATAATGCGCTTGTTTTAAATATCACGGTCATTCTAAAGACTTTATGAAGACACGCCCACAGCGCCTATCTAGAGTCAATCCTATTGAGTAACTTTAATTTGGCTGAAAAACTAGGCTGAATAGATGAAAGTTATCATTTTGCGTAGAACAGGGCAACAACAATCTTGCATATGGTGGAGCATTGAAAGGGTGGCTGAAAAGAAAATTTTGCCAAGAAGTGACAAAATCTGGCTAAAAAAAGGTCTTTTTTGTCAAAATGTGGCAGAAAAGGGTCTGTTCTTGTCAAAAAGGGTCAAAATTTGGCTAAAAAGGTCTTTTTTGTCAAAAGGGGTCAAAAAGTGGCTGAAAAGGGTCTTTTTTTTGTCAAAAAGAGTCAAAATCTGGCTAAAAAAAAGTCTTTTTTTAGTCAAAAGGGGTCAAAATCTGGCTGAAAAGGGTCTGTACTTGTCAAAAAGGGTCTGTGTTGTCAAAAGGGGTCAAAGATTGACTGAAAATGATCTTTACTTCTCAAAAAGTGTCAAAATCGGGCTAAAAAGGGTCTTTTTTTTTTCTTTTTCGAAAGGGGTCAAATTCTGGCTTTTCTTGTCAAAAAGGTTAAAAATTGGGGGAAATTTTTTTTTTTTTTTTTTGTAAATGTCAAAAGGGGTAAAATCTGGCTAAAAAGGGTCAAAATATCTTGTCAAAAAGAGTCAAAGTTGGCCAAAAAGGTTTTTTTTTTTAAATTGTCAAAAGGGGTCAAAATCTGGCTTAAAAGGGTTAACATCTGGCTAAAAAGGGTCAAAATCTGTCTTTAAAGTGTCTTTCTTGTCAGAAAGGGTCAAAATCTGGCTGAAAAAAGTCCTTTTGTGTCATAAATGGTAAAAATCGGGCTAAAGAGGGTCTTACCTTGTCAAAAAGGGTCAAAATATGGCTGAGGAGGGACTTTTCTTGTCAAAAAGGGTCAAAATATGGCTGAGAAGGGTATTTCTTGTCAAAAGGGGTTAAAGTCTGGCTATAAAGGGTCTTTTGTTTTGTCAAAACATGGTCAAAATCTGGCTAAAGAGGGTCTTACCTTGTCAAATAGGGTCAAAATCTAGCTGAAAAGGGTCAAAATCTGTCTGGAAAAAGTCTTTCTTGCCAAAACAAAGATCAAAATTTGGCTTGGACTTTTGTCTTCCCAAAAATGCGTAAAATCACGCAAAATGTGGTCACCCTAGTAAAAACACACGTTCAGCAACACCTTATTTCACACGACACCAAATATTGAATGCTAAACGTGTTTTTTTCTTGGAAATTTGCCGAGAGCCTCGTTTCCCACGGCTTGAATTTCTCGTCGGGTAATCGTTTTTAAATTTAAATTCTTGTTTACCGATTTACTAAGCTTGATAAAAGGACGAAAGCAGATTGTTCAGACTCGTTCACATATAAACAGTTTCCCGAGAGGGAAAATGAGAAACGAAAACAACCAATTCCAAGAATCAAACAGGAAAACGTTTCCAGTTTTCCTTGAATTCCATCAAACACATTATATTCCACGAATTCGTTAAAAGGTCCCCTTTGCACAACAATAAAGGGCTTATACAGTATTACATATTATGTAGCCCGTAAAGACAAATATGTAATAAATTTGATCAAAACGTGTAATAATATTAAAAAAAGATATATATTTTAACAAAAATAAAAATAAGAAAGTAACCTTGGTTGCTCTTTTCGTGAAATCCAGTTGCAAAATAAGGATATGTCAAAAGAAAAGACAGCGAATACGTGATTTTTTTTAAAAAATAGGAAGCGCTTCGTTAAAAAGAATCGTAAAATACACTTTTGGGTGTTTTGCTGGGCAGAAAGCATTTTTATGTTACAATGAAACCGAGAAAAATGGTCTTGAGAGTTTAGATTATCAACGAAAGTCGAATTGTGAGGAGTAATTAGCTATTCGTATGAAGAAAAAAAGAGAATTCACAGAGCTTTCTAGGTCGCCGGTGTAAATAATTCCCTATGTTCACTTTCTTTCAACGGTGATGAAAAAAAAAAAAAAAAAAGTAAGAGGTCTCGGTGCACTAAGGAAGGGGACTCCTGGGAACCGAGGAAGCCGAATTCTCTTAATTTTTATCGGGAATGTACCTGTCCTGGGTGCCCTTTAAGTCACAACTTGGTCAAATGCCATATTTTTATAACTTTTAATTCACATTTCAATCATATTTCAAGGAAAAGAAGGCAAAAAAAGGGCTTGAATACAGCTCTTTGTGTAAAATATGTCAAAATCAGGCTAAAAAGGGTTTTTTCTTGTCAAAAAGGGTCAAAATCAGGCAACAAAGGGGGGTCTTTTGTGTCAAAAAGGATCAAAATCTGGCTGAAAAGGGTCTTTTGTGTCAAAAAGGATCAAAATCTGGCTGAAAAGGGTCTTTTTTTTGTCAAAAGGGGTCAAAATCTGGCTGAAAAGGGTCTTTTTTTTTGTCAAAAAGGGGTCGAAATGTAGCTGAAAAGTATCTTTTCTAATCAAAAAGAAGGTTCAAAATTAGGCTAAACGGGTCTTTTCTTGTTAAAAAGGGTCGAAATCTAGCTGAAAAGAGCCTTTTCTTGTCAAAAAAAAAGATCATAACTTGGCTAAAAAGGGTCTTTTTTTGTCAAAAGGGGTCAAAATCTGGCTAAAAAGGGTCTTTTTTTTTTTTTTTTTTTTTTCTGCACGAAAAAGTGAACGATTTATTTGCCGAAGGAAGAAAAAAGAGAAAAACATCTTCAGTAGCCAAAAATTGGCTCTTAAGCAGCAAAAAAATACGATTTTCGAAGTAAAATGATCTAAAGTTTAAAACATCCAAACTTTATTTTATTAAATTAATGAAAATTAGATTGTTCACCAAAGGGAGAACAAAGGAGAAAACTTTTTTTTTTCCAATCTCATGACTATGAGTGTGAATTTTTTTTTTCCATTCAAGAAAAATCTTCAAAGCAGACTTTTGAATCAGCGATTTCCTGCAGGAAATCTTAAATCCTTTTTTTCCTGTATTTTCTTGATCCCCATAGCGCCCTGATCGTAAGCCTCTAAGCAGGAAGAGACCTCTAGAAATCGTGGTATCCGGAATTCGATATCTACGTTTGATTAATGGCTCGATCATCAGCGCTAATTTAACCGATACTCCATTAATCATCGAAGTGCTTCGGCATAATCCGGCGAAGAACAAAATCAACCCTAACCAACCCTAAACCTAAGGAACCCTAAGAAACCCTTATGTAGAAGAGTTTAAAACCCTTAGGGAACCTATTTTGGTCCACACCCTATTGTCAATTACGTACAATCAGATAAAGCCCATTTTGAAAAGCTCGGTTGGAAATAAAAATCATCAATAACTTAATGAAGTTTGACACAAGTCAATAATTTAAACATATAGGTAGAAACTAGTATCATTAGTCGTTTCTCGAGTCTCGACTTTTTATTAAGGCGGTCACTTCTAGTTAGCCATGATTTGATGTATTTCAAAAAAGAAAACGAAGATAAAATTCTTAATTGAAGGATTCCAGATGAACTATAAAACTGAGAAAACAAGATTCCCTGTATCAATGCCAGAAGTAACCTTGCAAGATCTCTCCCAAAGGAAATAGTTGAACAAAAACTCTTATTGTGTGTTTTATCAGCGAAATGGAAAGTAAAGCAAAGTGGGCGCGGCTGTCCGGCGGCAGTTTAGGTCAATCGTGCCTTAGACTAGAGCGACCTGCAAGGTGAACAGCATAACCGCTCGTGGCACACCGCGCCCTTTCTCCGTCTTTCCGTTGTTACCCCTATAATTCACATATTGCATTCTTCCTTATCTTTTTCAATAGAAAGAATTTTTTTTTTTTTCAATCTTTTCTTTTTGAAGGTGATCGAAAGGATGCGAGATGACCAGAAATGATAATCGAAAAGCAAAATACCATACACCACGCGTCCTGTTTCCTAACCCTTCAAAGCGTAGGAGATGTGGTTGGCAAAAACGTGGGTTCACGCAAGGATCTGATGGGAATATTTAATTAGCTGAACAACTCAAAATTTTAGAATAAAAGCAATTTATGGTGGAATTTGGCAAAAAAAAAAAAAAACCATTTTTAACTAGATATTTAAATATGCAGGACAAAGATGGGTTAATTGAATATATTATAATGTCGGTCAAGGGATTTTTAAAATTAAAATGTTGTTATGTAATGTTGCAGATTCTGTTCTTCCACACGCTTGGAACGCTCTCATTGTGTGTGGCGCGAGAAATCGACTGGAATTATGACCTGGCGACTGAAGAGGCGAGCAATAGGAGAATCGTCCATAGCGCAGCGGAGGAACAGTCGCTCCAGAGAGGTAAAAAGCACAGTCCATCGACAGAGAAACCTTCAACGGCAGCACCGGAGGAGGACGAAGAGAAAAAAACACTCGCTCAACAAGTAGCGGATGGGAAATACGGTCTGATCCAAACTGAATTATTTGCTAGTCCAGTAAAACGGCCAGGGATTTTAAGTTACGAAATAAACCCTGAAGTGCCGAAAGATAATGTGAACAATTTAGGTGGTCTTCAACCAGAAGAGATATGGTTGGCTGAGAATCACCTATTGGTGCTTAAAGGTGGTGGTTTTAGCAGTCAAGAAAACCATGGTAAATCGGCATGGCCTCCTATAGATAATTATATAGCACCACAGCGGCAAGTCAAGATACCACCGAATCCTAAAGTACCTCCTCCATTTCCAATTCAGCTGAAGGACGGTGGTCCTATTGAGTTTATACGAGGAGTAAACGGTAGTGGAGGACCTCCACCGTTTTTCGACCCGAGGTATGGACCTCCTCCGTTTTTGCCGAACGGTCAAGAAAATTTCAAAGGAGTTTTAAAGCCGCCGGGAAACTTCACAGAGGGGAACGGTCGACCACCCCCGTTCCCCTTTCCAGGTCCAGGGATTGGATTGTTTCCGCCCGCCGTCGCATTCTTACCGCCCCCCGGAAACTTCACAGAGTTGGACGAAGACGACCCTAGCATTTACTATCCTCCTCCTTACGACTTCATATATCAAAAGGACAACTCATCTCACGTCCCAGCGGGTCCACTCGTCCCGGGCATAATATTACCCCCACCTCCAAATTTCTTCGCCCCATATGAGAAAAACAAACCGCCAAAACCAACGAGGAAACCTAACAAAGCCAGAACTCAATACCAACAAAGTTCAACAAAACCTAGACCGACAAAGCCTCCTAAGCCTACGGTTATCATAAAAATAACGTCAACAACACCACGGCCGTTTACATCAAATGCAGACGAAATAAAGACGTTACCACCTCACACTCCAGTAGGAGACTGGGTCCCTATCCCTGCACCGCGTCCCTTTTTCATAACAGGACTGAACAGCATAAAACCAGATTATGACACTTTGAAAACCAAATACGACCTACCAAAGAACGGATGGGTCTTCTCGAACACCTCAAATTACGAAGTCAAACAAGAACCGATTCAAAATTGGGGTAACCAATTAAAATTCAATTCTGAAAAGCGTGGACGTCAATATACAACAACGGAAGCCCCTTATACCGGTTTCAAACCGATCTTCACTAAAAACATAGTCACAACGACCCCACCGGAAGCCAACTACGTGGGCAATTACGGTCAAGTTAAAGCAAACAAGGAATACTACTTTTACGAAGAACCTCAAATCACCGAAGGAAAATATGTCGATACTTCGACCAACACAAAGCCGACAACGCAACAGTATTTTAGATATCCGAAAAACAATTATGAAACCAATACGCTCCTACCTCCTCAATTGTACGAGCAAGTTTCCGTCAAAAATCCATCAGAAAGTGGACGTCAAACACCATACGAACAATATAAGCCGAATCATCATCCATCCGCTGAGTATTATTACTACAAAGAAGAGAAAGCAATAGGTTACAGCTACGATGCTCCAGCAGCACCATTAAACGATGAATACAGGAAGAAAAAGAACACGACCAAAGTGACATCAGAAAAGCCACCAGTATACGAATACAGTTATTCGGCTCCAGGATACGGATCTATCGAAGCACCCAAAGTTGGCATCAACTACGGAACAACTCCCAAATCGATAGTCTACGAATCGGACTTCACGCCCATCAAAAAGCACCATTATAGCTTCTTCGAATACCAAACATCTCCCAAAGCGAAAGAAAAAGAGCAGACAACAGCCAGACCATATTATAACGACGAATACAACATCGGGTTGTACAAAACACCAGCAACTTACAGCAACGTTTTCCACCAAGATATGGGTCTCTTAGACGACATCACCAAAAAATACTTTACATTATTCGGTCAAAAGCTGAACAGCGAAAACGAGGCGACAACACCATTAACTCCACAGAGCAAAAAACAATATTACTACTCTCAAACAGAAAGCACGACAGAAGGTAAAAAACAAGTCAAATTTCCGGATGAAATCTACGACATGCAAAACGACCAGCAGTATTACACTAAGCCTGCAGAATATTCGAGTTACAGAAGGCCTCCTTTCAGGCAGAACCAAGGCTATCCGAATTACTACAGGCTATCTAGTCCACAATATCAATACGAGAACTACGAACCAGGGCTTGTCAGGCCAGGGCATCCTCTAGATTCAGATGTGCGGGTCAACTATAAAAATCCGCCGACTGTACATCCAGATGCTGAGTACATAGATCCGTATTATGCTCGCCCTCCTCGTCCTCGAGGGAATTCGTTCATTTCCTACCAGCTGCCTGGCACAGGAGGACATTTTTACTTCCTAACACCGCAAACAGTAAAGCCAGAAAACTACCACCTACTAAATCCTGCATTGCGATATCCAGAATCCGAAAACGTCGGATACTTCAAAAGACAAACCAATCCTCCGAGACCAAGAAGTCCTCGCAAATAATGTGTTTTACAGTGATTTGACTATTTTACCTACTGTGATTTATTTAGAAAAATATTAATCGATGAGAAACCGGAGAATTGAGGAAGGCCTCTTTTTCGGTTATTGACTGAGGTACTGACTCTAATAAGTCAGTTAAATGTAAAAAATTATAGATTAGACATGCAATATTGCAATTCAGGTTAGACAACGAAAGTGTCATCACTACTGTAAATAGTAATTTAAAACTCGCATAAGATATTGTGTTATGTATTCAGTATTTTTGGGCTTAAAACAAACAGATATAGATGTTTAACTTTAAGGACGTCAATGTTGACTAAAATCATCGCATTTTCTAACTTATGCGAGATTTCGAAAGCCAAATTTTGTAATAAGAATTTTATTTCTTTGTGTTTAAATGTGACAAAAAATAAGTGTTTAATGGAACTATTGTATTTATTGACAAAAGTTGAGTCGGCAGTTCACTGCTCCAACTTTTAGATGTTTAGATTTAGTTTTCTCGTGAAAATATAATAAAATAAATTTAGGAAACAAATCTTAAGTTGCCATCAAATCCTTTGAATAAAACAAAACAATTTAATCAAAGTCTTATTCTGAAAGTAGGAGTATTTGTGGTTATCGAGAAGTCTTTGGATTTATAAAACAAAAAGGGTGAGATTTTGTTTTTAAAATTTGAATTGAAAACCCCGCCGTATACCCCACACAAGGGCAATATCTGTATTTAAAACCTCAGTTTTACCTTCCAGGCAATTTAAAATGGATAAATAGAGACAAACTGTGTATTCAGAAAATTTTTCACAAAATAAAACGTTAAAATTTAGCTTGGGTCAAATGCAGCATAACCCAGATATGAAAACTGCATCGAATGCCTATGTATTGTGATAATAAAAAAAATGCTTATATGTGTCGTACCTATAAAATTAAACATAAATGTTTGACTGTAAAATAATTATCGATGTGTAATTCTATAATGATACTAGATAGACAGTAATTTTAGCTTTTGGAGAAAAAAAAAATATCATGAAATTATAAACTATTTCATCAGTAGCTCAATAAAATATAGATGTTTTCTAAAATGATACTTTTTATGAGTTCAAAAACCTTCATTGATTTTTAAATTAAAGTAAAGCTATGTCCAAAAGTTAAATGGCGTACTAGACTGAGTACAACCTCATTTGCTAGGGTTTCCCATCTCGGTCCATCTTGGAGTAATGATTTTTGTCACTAAAAACACGTTTTTTAGCATAAAACTGTCAATATCTCTGATTCCCTTAATAATTTTAAATTTCTGGTGCCAAATTTGGAATCAGCGTTAAATTTTACGTTGGAAATGATAGTTTTTAACCATTCATGATAACCACAAAGCCCAAAAATTAGAGAAAAAAAAAGGTATGAGAAAAAAAAATTTTTTTGTCATTTACGGCCATAAAAAAGGGCTTTTTGGATATATTGAATGGTTACAAACTATCATTTCTAATGTAAAATTTAACGCCGATTCCAAATCTAGCACCGGAAATTAAAAATTATAAAGGGAACTTAAGATATTGACTGTTGAATGTGAAAAAACGTGTTTTCAGTGACAAAAATCGTAACTCCAAGACGGATTATCATAGGAAACCATAGCAAACGGAGTTTTACTCAGTTTAGTAAGCTATTTAACCCAATTTTTTTGACATACTAAATACCTGTGTATCAGAAAATGACCTTTTCTTGGGGAAAATAGTGCTAGAAAGCCCAGAAGGAGCAGAGAAACTTTGTTCTCATGGAACATAAAGTACGTACATACCTAGTTTGAGTTGCTCCTCAATTTTTTGATCTTTGATGGGCTGGTCATGCAACCGGAGGTAGACTTGAATCGCACAATGCGCCGCCTTTTGATAAAAAGGATGCGCCCGCAGAACATCTTCCAAACGCAGAAGACCCACATAAGAACGCAACGTCATTTTCCTCATGCAGTAAGTATGGAAGTCAAACTGATCTTCGATGATTTCCGAAAAATGCTGTACCCACAAAATAATCATTTTTGAAAAACATAAATTTAACACGAACCCTTTCGATTTCATGGCATTTTTTCAAAGCCTCGCCCCAATTTTCAAGACGTTGGTAAGCCAAAGCACATTCCGTCTGAAACCACATACATTGCATCTCATTCAAGTTCTCCATTGCGGAGACACCTTCCTAAAAACAAAATTAAAAACAATCGAAGAGGAAAAAACAAACAATACTCTAGTAAACTTGGAACAAATTTCTTCAGCTTCTTTGATCATATTGGCCCTGAGCATATACTTTGCACATTTCGAGTTGATATATCTGTCAGCAGTATCCAACGCTTGGGCTTCATCAACCCATCGGTAAGCTTCATAAACATCACCAGAATGCTACAAATAAATTAGAATTTCAACAGAATTGACTACTTTTCGTACTTTATAGATCCTTGCTTTGGTGACGAAAAGTTCAATTAATGTCGGAGTGTGTTCAATTGCGATGTTGATGTATTCTAATGCCTTTACAGTGAGGCGGAAATGATCGTAATGTTGAGCAAGGAAATAGTACGTCCATAGTAAAGTTGAGGGTGGCTCCGTCTCTACTGGATCTGGGAAAAAAGAGTTCAAAATAAAGATTATGACAAGGTCCATACCATTATCAGAAAGCTTTGGGAACGCGGAATGCTTTTCCAATGAATCTTGATAACTTAGAACAAGATTTTCAATCAATTCGGCTTTTTTCGAATCCTGATACAAAGACCTTATGTCGACGAAAAGAGGAGGGACTCCTTTTTGCAAGCCAGTCCTTAGATATTTTTCCACAGCCAGTTTGAAGGTGTCTCCTAAAACATTTTTAATTATTTACAAATTATTTATGAAATATCAACCTTGGGCGTAATTCAAAATGAGGCGGCGTGGTGCAAGAATTTTCGGATCTGAATTGACAACGCCTACCAATAAATCTATATACTCTTCGTCAGTCTTAAGCTTCAATGCTTGCCTCAGCATTTTGTAATATGCGACATTTTCAGGGTTACGGTCTAAAAGAGTGCGAATAACTTCTTCAGCTTCTTCATATCTTTCAAGCTTTAAGTATAGGTCGGCTATAAAAGAAAGAAAATGAAGTTTTATAAGTATTTTAATTATTAAAAAGTTACCGAATGTCTCTTCCACAGACAATTTATCACAAATCTGACTTTCACATTCAGATAAATGTTTGAGAGCGCCATCAAGATCGCCGGATTCTTGTATCACCATGTTTTGGTACAAAAGAAGTTCACTGTGTTCATAATCAGGGCTCCCCTATAAAGAAAAAATTAGAAAAAATTCCATTTTGATTATGGGAAAACGTACGGAAACAAGAGTTTTCCTAAAGGCATCCAATATTTTTAAGGACATTTCGTAATCCTTAAGCAAATGATAGGCCATCGCGAAGCTTATCCATGAGGCCCTTTGAGTAGGCCTTAACATGAATAACTGGTATCGAGTATCCTAAAAAAAAACGTTAATTAGATATATCATTAATTTATACTAGAGATGAGTGGACAAGCCGATTATCTGCCAGAGTTTTGACCTGACAGAAGCCAAAGGCAGCATGGTGAAGCAAAAGGGTGCAGCAGGCCACAAAAGGCCGCACCAGGAAGCCAAAGGCCACACAAGGAAGCCAAAGGCCGCAAAAGGCCACACCAGAAAGCCAAAGGCCGCAAAAGGCCACACCAGGAAGCCAAAGGCCGCAAAAGGCCACACAAGAAAGCCAAAGGCTGCAAAAGGCCACACCAGGAAGCCAAAGGCCGCAAAAGACCACACCAGGAAGCAAAAGGCCACACCACAAAGCCAAAGGCCGTAAAAGGCCACACCGTGTTGCACCAGCCACAAAAGGCGTGTGGCCTTGAGTGTGCATAGAGCAAAAGGGTGCACCAGGCCACAAAAGGCCACATCAGGAAGCCAAAGGCCACGCCAGAAAGCTGAAGGCCGCAAAAGGCCAAACCAAAAAGCCGAAGGCTGCAATAGGCCACACCAGGAAGCCAAAGGCCGCAAAAGGCCAAGCCAGGAAGCAAAAGGCCACAAAAGGCAGCACCCGTAAGCCAAAGGACGCAAAAGGCGTGTGACCTTGAGTGTGCATTGAGCAAAAGGGTGCACCAGGACACAAAGGCCACGCCAGAAAGCTGAAGGCCGCAAAAGGCCAAACCAAGAAGCCGAAGGCTGCAATAGGCCACACCAGGAAGCCAAAGGCCGCAAAAGGCCAAGCCAGGAAGCAAAAGGCCACAAAAGGCAGCACCCGTAAGCCAAAGGACGCAAAAGGCGTGTGACCTTGAGTGTGCATTGAGCAAAAGGGTGCACCAGGACACAAAAGGCTTTACTTTTTTTGTCAGGCCAGCCTGCAGATAATAGGTAGCTGGCACACCCTGTAGATGAAAACATGAGTAACATGTGCAGTTTTGGTAGAACTGATTGGTAGATCACACCGCAGACTGGTAACCTGCACTCCTACCAACCACGACCTCCCAACTCATCTTAAGTTTAGGTATTCTTAATGAATTTTATTTTATAATTTGATGATTATTATATAAAATGAGAGAGAAACATACTCGATATCCTTCCAAATCTCGCATCTGTATTTGCAATAAAGATAAATCGCGAAGAATTTGAATGTTGTCTTTCTCGCACTTGAGGGCGTTCCTGTAGCATTTAATGGCTTCGTCGTATTTCTTGTCGCTTCTTTGGAGTAAGCCATAAACGTGCCAGCAGACGTGCGACTTCAAATCGTTCCTCAGGCCTCGCCTTACATGATCGTACGCTTCTTCTTTTCTTCCGAGACAGTTTAGAGTCAAACCCTTCATGGCGAGGGTTTCTGAAAATCAAAACAGTAATAATTCGGAACAAAATTGACGTCATCAACCTCCATGTTCGGAAAACTTGGAATTAGCCAAAATCTGTTTGGCGAACTTCAGGCCATTCTTGTATTGCTTGTGCTCGTAGCATTTCTGAAACAAAAACATAAATTAATATTACAAAAAAAGTTAAAAGGTCTTAACTGTCAGGCTCAATCCTCTCAATGGTTTGTCTGTTCCCGCTTTTGGCAGACAATTTGACCCTATTATGGGTAAAGCCCCTTTCTAGCCTGATTTGGAACATTTTTTGACAAGTTTGACCCTTTTTGACGAGAAAAGACCCTTTTTGACAAGAAAAAATCACTTCTCAGCCTAATTTTGAACCTTTTTTTGACATGAAAAGACCCTTTTCTTCCAGATTTAGACATTTTAGACCCAAAAAAATCACTTTTCAGACAGATTTTGGACATTTCTTGACAAGTTTGACCCTTTTAGACAAAAAAAAAAATCACATTTAGACAGATTTTGAACCCTTTTTGACTAAAGACTCTTATTCGCCTGATTTAGAACTTTTTTTGGACCAGAAAAGACCCCTTTATTCCTGATTTTGACCATTTTTGACAAGAAAAAATCACTTTTCAGCCTAATTTTGAACCTTTTTTTGACATGAAAAGACCCTTTTCTATCAGATTTTGACCCTTTTAGGCAAAAAAAAAATCACTTTTCAGACAGATTTTGAACCCTTTTTGACAAGAAAAAAATCAGTTCACAGCCCAACTTTAAATCTTTTTTTTTTTGACATGAAAAGACCCTTTTCTTCCAGATTTTGACCCTTTTTGACAAAAAAAAAATATCACTTTTGAGACAGATTTTGAACTTTTTTTTTTTATTGAAGACCCTATTAATCCTGATTTTGAACCTTCTTTTGACAAGAAAAGACCCTTTCATTCCTGATTTTGACTTTTTTGACAAGAAAAAATCACTTAACAGCCTAATTTTGAACCTTTGTGACATGAAAAGACCCTTTTTTCCAGATTTTCACCCTTTAGGACAAGAAAAAATCACTTTTCAGACAGATATTTAAACCCTTTTGGACTAAAAACCCTTCTAAGCCTGATTATGAACCTTTTTTGACAAGAAAAGACCCTCTTCTTCCATATTTTGACCCTTTTGACAAAAAAGACCCAATTCAGCCTAATTTCAAACCTTTTTTTTGGACAAGAAAATATCCATTAATACAGATTGGTGCAAGCTCGGAGGAAATCCAATACAAATTCTTTTATTTTTTGAATTTTTGAATTCAACTTTTGAAGAAGTTATGGCAGGGCAAGCTCCAGACAAGTAACTTTATTTATAGCATTAAGAACAAGAACAGAAAAGAAAAATACAACTTTTTAGAACAAAATTGTGTGTAAAAGTGCGATTTTTTTTTTAAATTAGTGAGTGGACTCTAAAGCCGCCGGCTCTGTACAACTAGATAACGGCTTTATCGCTTTAATATCGAAAAAATTAACACAGTCGATAATTGAGCGAGTCCAATAAAAAAAAATAAAAAGAATGAAAAGCATTCAATGAATAAAAAATAAAAAGAAACTCGAACGTTACCAGGATCCGTTTGAAAAGCGAATTTTCCTTTGGAGGAAGGGGGTTCGTCGACGGCATCTTCAGAGTTCGATGGACCGAAAATTGAAAATGAACGTTGACCGCTTTTGAATTAGAAAACGAAAAGAAAAACAAAAAGACGAAAAACAAGAAAACTGTATGAGCTTCGAAAGTGAGTTCGCTCGAGAAAACAAGATCACATGTTTCAGGTTTCGTGTTTTAGCGAGGCTCCGAAAACCTCAGTTCAACTTATCGATTCTAAGCTATCGATTTTTCAAAACTGAGCTACTAGGTGCCTCAGTAAGTATCTAGCAAAATGTTATGACGTCACGAACTTTGTTCCTTTAATGTATATGTTTCTGCATTTTATAAGGTCAAACAGTTATCCAATCAAAACCTTTCATTCCTAGTGGTTCTTTCCTATTGGTTCACTACCATCGAATCAAAACCTTTCATTCCTAGTGGTTCGTTCCTATTGGTTCACTACCATCCCCTCTTTTTCCTTCTATTTTTCTATGCAGGGTGGTTCAACCTTTGAGTTTATAACACAGTGTTATAAACTCAAAGGTTCAACTTAATTTTTTTTTAATTTAAAAAAATGGGTTAAATGGCATACTAAACTGAATCGTTTGCTAGGGTTTCCGAGTTATGATTTTTTTTTTAATATTTTTGTCTGTGAAAACACGTTTTTTCACATAAAAGAGTCAATATCTCAAGTCTCTCTAATAATTTCAGATTTCTGGTGCCAGATTTGGAATCGGCGTTAAATTTTGCATTAGGAATGATAGTTTGTAACCATTCATAATAACCACAAAGCCCTTTTTTATGGCCATAAACAACGACAAAAGCTAATTTTTACGAAACATGCTTTTCTCCAAAATATTGCAAAAACTGCATATCAAACGCTAGTGATTTCCAGTTTTTTGTAAAAATTTTTCACCTTTAAAACCTTGAAAGAAAAAAATTTCGCAACATTGGGGAGCTATTTAGCTTGAAACGTTAAAAAACGTCCAACCATTGTATAAAATGTTTGGGCTTTGTGGTTATCATGAATGGTTAAAAATTAACATTTCTAATGTAAAATTTAACGCTGATTCCAAATCTGGCCCCCAGAAATTTGAAATTATTAAAGGAATTTGAGATATTAAATGGTTTACGTAAAAAAAACTAAAACGTGTCAAAAATATTTTTAAAGAATCAGATTTAGATTTTTTTTTTTTTTTTTTACATACTAATTCGAACCACCCTGTATAACTGATAAAAAAGAAGAAAACCAATAACCATGAGGTATTCTGATTACTTCATTCAACTTGATCCATCATTTTTTGAGACCTAGAGGTTGACCAGTGACTGTGGGAAAAAAAATATATAATTAATTTATAAACAAAAATTAACACAAGTATTGATTTTTATTGCTAACTAGATACAAATATATAAAAATATTTTTTAAACAAATACCTACATAATATTAATATATATAAAACACAGCTTATATGGTGGACCAGGTGGAGGCATCTTTTTACAAATACTGATCAACATAAAATATTTTATTGGTAACAGAAAATTGATTTATGCAAGAGAAACAGTGGTTGTCGATCACCGATTTATTAATAAACTCTATAAAAACAATAACAAAAATAATTTAACCTATCAACAAATACGACAAAAACAAAACTCTACTACCAAATCTTGTTTCATAATAATAAATAACAAATGAATAATTGTGAAAAAAAAAAAAAACGATTAGGTGAGGGTTGTAAATATTTATATACTACACAAGATTGAATTAAGAACAAATAAAACATATAAAAAAAATTTAAATACCTAAAAAATATAAATAATAATCCAATTACAAGAGATTTTTATTATGTACAAGGCAATATTGTCTGAAAAAGGGGGGGGGATCCTGGTACTTAATGACTATGAATTGCTTGAATTATAAATCACAAGCCTAAATTGGTCTTTGATATTTAAAAAAAATTAATAATTTAATAATCTAACAATAACAAGATACCAGCGAGCGATGAAATCATGCCAAATATTCCGACTAAACCGGGGCTGAGTTTTAAATATCCTAATGCAGTCAAAGGTATGAATAGGTCGCAGATATTTTTAAGTGTGTCGAACAATAAAGTTTTATGGTGTTTGAGAAGAGAAGGGAAATCGATTGACGCTTTTCTTTTCACAATTTGCCGAAGTTCATAATAGTCTTTGACGAGGTTTAGGACGATAGCATAGAACCAATATCTGTTACTTTGGTTGAACCATTTTTTTGAATCAACATCTCGAAGGCCAGCTCTTCCAAGCCATAACATGTGGTCGCACAGAAGGAACATTCCGCTCGAAAGATGGGATAAAGTGCATGTATGGCGAATTATATGATCTGGATTTTTAAACGTCCTTGAAGCAAGGTAAAAATTCTCGATACATCTTCCAAATCTCAGCACTGAAAAAAGAAAAATGAATGAGGAAAAACTTGAACTTAGATTCATACTCACATTTTCTAAATGTGCTCAAATGATACTCCAAACTTTGGAATTTCCCGATGGAATAATTGCTGGAGAGACGAAATTTTTGAAGAAGATACCACAGGGTTCTGCAAGAATACTGGAAAAACCTGAAAAAAATCATTCAACATAGTTTGTGCAAAGATTAATAAAATAGACAATTTAAATAGACGTACCTGGCGGTTTTGTCCCGCCCAGAGGTTTGACAGTTTATTTTTATAACGAGATCCATTCCGTATGAAATGTTCTGTACGAAGGAAACGGTTCTCAAAATTTGAAAGTCATCATTTTAAATTTGAGTAGGCAAGAGAGATAGTGACAAGAGAGGGACTTAAAGAAAGTTGAAATTAAAAGTGGGGAGACACGAAAAATCTTTTATCAATAAATTAGTTGATAACGAGTTGATAACACGAGGACAAACATAACCTCCTTGTCATCTCGATTAAAAAATGACGTCATTTTAAAGTACGATCTAGGGGCTTTGCTAGTAGGGCCCCTCTACCTTTCTTATAGCTAGATTTTGATACTTTTTGGACATTAGGTGCCCTTTTAGCTAGATTTTGTTCCTGTACTATAATAAGAGCCCTTTTTAGCATAGATTTTGATCCTTTTCAGACATTAGGGGCCCTTTTTTTAGATTTTGTTCCTTTGCTATGAAAAGAGCCCTTTGTAGCATAGATTTTGATCCTTTTTAGACATTAGGGGCCCTTTTTTTAGATTTTGTTCCTTTGCTATGAAAAGAGCCCTTTTTAGATTAGATTTTGATCTTTTTTGGACACGAGGGGACCTTTTAGCTAGATTTTGGTCATTTACTTTGAAAAGAGCCCTTTTTAGCTTAGATTTTGATATTTTTTTAACACTAGGGGCCCTTTTAGCTAAATTTTGTTCCTTTGCTATGAAAAGAGCCCTTTTTCGCTTAGATTTTGATCTTTTTTGAACACTAGGCCCCCTTGTTGGTCCGGCGGGCCCATCTGCACCTATCGCTCAGAATATGAAACCCTTGAGAAAGGCTATCTAACTCACAAAAACGGAATGTCGGAAAGCGATTGAGCCCAAAGATTTAAGTCTTGGAATTTTGGGCGTTCGAAATGTTAGAGAAGGAGGGATAGTTATAGCATGCAAAGAGAAAGAGGAAATCGAAAAAATTGAGGAGACGGCTAAGGAATGTCTTGGTGAAAAATACGACATAAAAATCCCTGCTCAGAGAAAACCAACAGTCAAAATAGTAGGATTGACAGAGGAAATGACCATGGAGGAGCTCAAAGAATGTATAATCAGTCAGAATAAGGAAATCGTTGGAGATTCGACAGAACTGGACATCTTGGCGCTAAGAAAATCAAAGAATGGATTCGTCGCAATTGCCAGAATGAACGGACAAATGTTTAACAACCTCATGAAGGAAAGTAAATTGAACATCGGATGGAATAGATGTGTGGTGTATGAACATGTTAACATCCTACGATGCTATAACTGTTGTGGATATGGACACAAAGCAAGTAAGTGTACAAGTGAAAAAACCTGTTCAGAATGCTCCATGTCAGACCACAAAGGATCCGATTGCAAGGCAACAACCAAAATATGCACCAACTGTGATAAAATGTGTAAAAAGCTAAACCTCAAATTGGACATCAACCACTCGGCTTTTGACCCGACTTGCCCCGTTTACGAAAGAAAAACAAACGTCTACAAGAAATCGATAGACTACTGCTGCAACTTGTAGCAACCAAAAAGAGACATGAAAGCAATATTATTAAACATTGGAGGATACTCAGCACATAAGGATGAGATTGGAGCAATGGTAAACACTGAACAGCCTGACCTAGTATTTTTAACAGAGACTCACATAACAGAGGACATAACATACAGTGAGCTGCAATTAAATGGATATACAAACGTAAATGTAGCGTCGTTCTCTAAACACACTGGAGGAGTCCTTGTCTATATAAGGGAATGTTTTAAGTATAAAAGTATAATGAATCATGCAAGGGGAAGAGACTTTTGGTCAAGTGAAGTAGTTATTACAATCAAGAAGACACCAACATTGTTTTTAGTAATCTATCGCTCTCCAAATGGAAACTACAGTGTCTTTAAGAACTATTTAGAAGAATGTATCGAGAAGTATCAGAATAAGTACAAAGAAATTCTATTTCTTGGAGACATCAACATAAACTGGTCCAATGAATCGTCGACATCATTCAGAAAACTAGCAGATCGACTGGGTTTAACTCAACATGTCAGCCAACCAACTAGAATAGCGCACACCCGTGACAGCAATGGAAACGTAAGAGTATCTAGCTCATTAATTGACTTGGTATTAACAAAAAATGTATTAAATATTAGTGTTAAGGTTGTAAATACTTGCAGAATCTCAGACCACTCTGCTGTTATGTTTTTTCTAGAAAATTCTAAACTGTTAGTCCCAAAGCCTAAAGCAATAACCGTAGTTGATAAAGAGAAGTTTAAGGAAGTTATAAAAGTAGTGCAATTAGTAGACTATACCCTCTCAGCTAGTGATATTGTAAATAGTAAATTCTTAACTCTGAAACGCTTCACTGAGGAGGCTATTTCACAATGCAAATCTACGTCAATTAAAACTAAGTCAGTAAATAGTAAACCATGGTTTAATGATATTGTAAAAGTCGCCATAACAGAAAAAGTTAACGCTTATAACAATTTTGCATTTTCTAGTCATAATGTTGGTGAGCGACTTGAAAGTCTTTGGCTTGCTTATAAAGTGGCAAGGAATAAATGCAATGCTATCATTAGGGATGAAAAATATAAATATTTTGAAAAAAATGTTGATGAAAACATAAATGACCCAAAAAAAATGTGGAGATTTATAAAGAAAATAACTAATCCTAATTTTGATCATGAAAACTATAAAGAAATTATTTTTGATGGTATTAGAGTTACTGAAAAAAAGTCGATTGCGGAATATTTGAATTCATACTATGTGAGCAGTATTAAAAATATTGTCGATTCGGTTCCCATTCCAGTATCAACAAATGTTAGTATATCCATTTTAAATAGCAACGTCATGAATAAATTTCAAACAATAACTTCTGAAAATTTAAAAAAAATTGTATTCAACATGAAAAATTCCACTAGTGCTGGTGATTTGCAAATTGACATGGTAAAAGATTCCTGGGACACCTTCAATAGCTACTTACTCGACTTTGTAAACTCATCAATTCAAGAAGGCATAATACCAGATGAATTAAAGATTTCAACAATTAGCAACTAAAGTGGGTCAAAAAGTTCTTAAACAAACCTATTTTTCCGATAAAGTAGGTCTAAAAATAAGCATTTAAAATGTTGAAAACTTCAAATATTCAATAATTAATTTTTAATTTAATTAATTATTTCGTAATTTCTGGGAGGTTTCAAAAAATAGCATTTTGGGGGTGTGACGTCATGAGACCTTTGTGTGTCTATGGTTCCCCTCGTGGCTACATTAGCGTCAGGTTAACCACATTTCGTATTGTCGCATGTGCGCCTTCCTCTCGGCCATCATTTACAACTTGTCATAGTTATGTTTTAATTTCAATAAAATTGAGAAGCTGGACATGAGTTCTCAACCGAGGAGGCCAAAAAACTCAAAAGAAAATAACTGTAAAGCAATAAAATAAAGTGTCCGGTCCATTGTGTGAATGCCGACAAAAGTAGGATTAAGATTTAGAAAAAAAGGTAGTTTTAGGTAAAATTCCCCTCCCTCACTTCCCCTTTAGTTTTAGGTTTAAATAGTCTTTCCCCTTCCCCCAAAGTTAGTCTACGTCTAGAGTCGAAAACGACAACAAGTCTAAAAAACGTCCAAAAAGAAGTTCGTCCCCTTCAACAAACTATTCTTCTATTCTATTACATATATTATTTCTATTTTTCAACTGAATACGCGAGGTTTTTACATTGGCTCTACGCCTTTGGTGTAATAAATGCGTTTTTATTTATTTATTTATATAGGTAACCGACGAGGAGGTTCCCCCGGTTTTAATTTTTAAATAATGATGCGGTCTCAATAGCTTGGGATGCTATGACGCGGGAGGACCTGCCTGTTATCAGCGTGGTATCAAAGCGTCAAATTTCCATTATTTCAAAAAATCATTAAAAATCTATTTTTCATCGTAGAGAAAAAATTCAAACGGCATTGTGCTTTATTTGTTCCCGTCTTTAATTAAGGACAATAAAATTTTTTTGCTTTAGTTGCTAATTATCCCAATCCAAAAAGTACTTCAAACCAAATTATGTGAAGAATACAGACCCATCAATATGTTACCATTCATTGAGAAAGTATTAGAAAAAGTTGTATATGAACAGATAAATAAATTTATTCAGGACAATAATATACTAAGTGAATTGCAGTCAGGATTTAGAGCGAAACATGGGACTGAATCGGCAATACAGTTAGTATTGTCAGAATGGAAAGATAACTTGGAAATGGATCAACATACCATTGTACTATTTCTAGATTTTAAGAGGGCATTTGAAACAATCGACCGTAAAATATTACTTGCCAAGTTATTAAATTACGGTTTTAGGGGAGTAGTCCACAAGTGGTTGGAAAACTACCTACTTAACAGGTACCTATAATAAACGTAGTACCTCAGGAAAAAATACAGGGCCAGTCGGTAGGATCGAACCCGGGACCTTCACAATGGGAGTCTTTCACGCTACCCAAGTAGCTAACTAGACCCGGATTCTCAAGTACCTGAAAGTCCTCCCCTTTACTAGAAGGCCTACGAGTTCCTCGACTACAACAGTACCAAAGAACAAAATGTGATAATGAAATATCTAGTCTCATAAAAAATGATTATGGGGTACCTCAAGGAAGCATATTAGGTCCTTTATTATTCATACTATATATTAATGACTTCCCAAATATCATCAAGAATGGCAAAGTCCACCTTTTTGCTGATGATACAATTGTGTATTGGACTGAAAAAAGTGTAGATAATCTTAGAAGTGATATAGTACAGGATCTAAGTGTAAGCGAAGTATGGATTAATAAAAATAAACTGAAACTTAATATAAAAAAAAGCAAAACCATGGTGATTGCCAAAGGGAATGTCTCTGGCAAAATAATGCAAGAACTAAATGTTGTACTAATGGGAGAGAAAGTCGAGTGGGTGACCACCTATAAATATCTAGGAGTCATAATTGACCATAAATTGAACTTCAAAGATCATTTTGCATATATAACTTCAAAAATCAGTAAAAAAATAGGATATTTAACCCGCATAGGAAATAGTTTCTCCAAAAAAACGAAACAGTTAATTTACAATACACTAATACTGCCACATTTTAGATACTGCCCCACAATACTATACCTCACTAACAAAGAACACCTCACACATTTTCAACAACTACAAAATAGAGGAATGGGGGGGTTCAAATCGCCGTTTTTTCGTTCTTGCCAAATTGCGGGCGCTGTAATTGAAATTTTTTTGCGCGGTTTTTTGGAATCTTTCTAGAATTAGGACCTACAATTGCAGTGCTCCTTAACTTTTTGATAACTTCTTTTTTTCTATTTTTTAGAAATGCAAAAATCAAAATTTCAAAAATCTAAGGAGCGTTGCATAAGAAGGACACGATTATGGACTCAAAAACAAAATTTCGCTAAAAAAAATTAATTACAGTAGCGGAGATTTGGCAAGAACGATATGCGATTTTCATAAAAGGCGCGCTTTAGAGGGGTCCTCAAAACTTCAGCCTTTTCCCCACGGCGCTCGCGTCGTGTACAGCTGAGGCGAAGTGAACACCCCATAAGAATCCTTCTTTTTATAAACAGTGTTGCCCTTTTACTGAGACGGGGATTTTTAGTTTTTCCCTCATCTCTTTTTATTTTTTTAGCGGATTTCCGTAGGAAAGTAGGCTATTTTTTACTTATAAAATCTTTATTAGGTAGATTTTTTTTTCTAATATTTTACCAATTCATTGTGATAAAACGATTTGAATGATTGAATGAAAAAATGATTTTATTAGTTAGACCAAAGAAAAAGCGTACTTCCAGACAAACTACTGATGCGACCGGGCTGAAATTTGGCAGGGATGCATATTTTAGTTGGTTGCACCGATCCTCGAAGGAAATTTTCAAATCTGACTACCGGGGGCGGAGATCTCGAAAAATGATCACCACCGGGAGCAAAAAAAACGTACTACCGGATAAACTACTAATGCGACCAGGCTGAAATTTGGCAGGAAAGCTTATTTTAGTTGGTAGCACCGATCCTCGAAGGAAATTTTTAAATCGGACTACCGGGGGCGGAGATCTCGAAAAATGATCACCACCGGGGGCAGAAAAAACGTACTACCGGATAAACTACTAATGCGACCAGGCTGAAATTTGGCAGGAAAGCTTATTTTAGTTGGTAGCACCGATCCTCGAAGGAAATTTTTAAATCGGACTACCGAGGGGATGTGATTTTTAGTGAACCCTCCCCCCCTCCCGGCAAATTCCTCGATCCGCCTCTGGCGTTTTACGAATTTAAAATTTTAAACAACTATCGCATCAACAAATTTGTGCGTTGACTGAAATTATTTTACTCATCCATAGAGAGAGAGAGAGAGAATGAGAGAGTGGGAGAGAGAATATTTCTTTCACCCTCTAGAAAGGAGGGTAAAGCGTGGCAACTGATCCCCCCCCATTCCGCGCCCGTCACACGCTCGCGCCTGAAATTCCCGCAATTTTAAAATCAAAGTTGGGATTGCTGTTCAACACATCTTTCACCCTCTATAGTCCAGTCAATTTTTTTTTTTAATTTTATTTTAGCTCTTATTCCACATCATAGTACTATAAGAGCCCCCATGCCTCACCCCCCTGGGGATAGGAGAATCTAAGCCGGGGCGTAAAATCTCTGCCTAAAAAATAAGGTATTTTGTTTATCTACGGAAATTTGTTGGGATAAGTCCCCTGATTAACCACCAAAAAAAAGTCCCCTACCGAAACCTGTGAGGATTGGCAGTTTTTATGGTGATTTTTTTTTCTGCAATATCTCGAAAACCGTTAGTCGTAGGTGAAATAATTTTTAGTACAAAATTAAAGATAATTAAATTTTCTATAATTTTGAGCTAATATGATTTTTTCGTAGGACCAAACGTTTCTGAGCTACGAGGTCCCAAAAAAACCGGGGTTCCTATTTTGACCTCTAAAGGACATAAGACGTCATTTAATCAAAAGAGTGTACTCAATAAAAGTTGTAGAGAATTTAATTACCTTTAAGAAACGACTCTCAAAAAGCAATAATTAACGATCGATAGGCAGAGGTAGGGGTAAATTTAAAAAAATTTTCCTCAAAAATTGAAATTTCAAAAAAGTTCATAAAAACAAAATTAAAGCCTAAAAAATTTGCTTCAAATTTGATTTAATAAGATTTTTTGTAAGACCAACCGTTCCTGAGCTACGAGGCGACAAAAAAGCGGGATTTTCGAGTTTTTCCGAAGAAAAAAGTCAGATTTTAGAAAAGTCGGAAAAAATCAAGGAAAGGAATATCCTATCAAAAAAGCGTACTAAGAAAACCTAGAGAATTCAATTTACATTTAAAATCAACTATTGAGAAGCAATTAACGATCAACATGTAGGGGTGGGGGTAAATTTAAAAAACACAATTATTTTAACCCCACAAGGATCTGTCGCCTCGTAGCTCAGATACGTTTGGTCCTACAACAAATCTTACTAGGTCAAATTTATAGCAAATTTAATACGCTTTAATTTTGTTTTTATAAAGTGTTTTGAAATTTCAATTTTTGAATGAAATTTTTTGAAATTTACCCCACCCCTGCCTATTGATCGTTAATTGCTTTTTGAGAGTCGATTTTTAAAGATAATTACATTCTCTACAATTTTTATTAAGTACACTTTTTTGATTAAATGACGTCTTCTGTCCTTTAGCGGTCAAAATAGAAACCCCGGTTTTTTTGCGACCTCGTAGCTCAGAAACGTTTAGTCCTAGAAAAAATCATATTAGCTCAAAATTATAGAAAATTTAATTATCTTTAATTTTGTACTAAAAATTATTTCACCTACGACAAACGGTTTTCGAGATATTGCAGAAAAAAATCACTTTAAAGACGCTCTAGATTCCAATCCTCGGTTTCGGTAGAGGACTTTTAGGTATTTTGTGGTTAATCAGGTTGTTAAAAAAATAAGAACAATGTCGGGGAGAAAAAATCGTCTTCGATCAGATATGTATCTCGATGACACTCTTCTGTGTTATAAAATTGTATTTAATTTTAATAGCCTAAAATATGTAGGTAACTATTTTTTTTAACCGAGTATAAATTCAAAATTATAAAATAAAAAAAATAAAAATACCTAGCCTACTTTCCTACGGGAATCAGCTAAAAACAATTTTTGGAAATAAAAAAAATCTACCTAAAAAAGTTGTAAAAACACTATGATGGAAGAAGAAAAAAACGGGCCTTGGTTAGTTGGATTCAGAAACAATTATTTAGATGTCGAAATGCGATAAGAGGGTGAAACTGTGACCTTGAACGCCCTTCTCAGTTCTCTCTCACTCGCTCCCGGCAGCCCTCTCTCTCTCGAAACGAAACGAAAACTTATGGCCTATGGGTTGACACAGGGCTCGATTGGTTCCTTTTTCTTCCGACAGATTTCTTCCGAAAGGTTCTCACCGTAACCGCTTGTAGCGTTTAACTTGACGAAAATTTTTTTTCGAACCCCCCCTTAAGGGTCTGCCTAATTTTCTGACCAGAGAAAAAGCGTACTACCGGACAATCTACTGATGCGACCGGGCTGAAATTTGGCAGGGAAGCTTATTTTAGTTGGTAGCACCGATCCTCGAAAGAAATTTTTAAATCGGACAACCGGGGGCGGAGATATCGAAAAATGATCACCACTTGGGGCAGAAAAAACGTACTACCGGACAAACTACTGATGCGACCGGGCTGAAATTTTGCAGGGAAGCTTATTTTAGTTGGTAGCACCGATCCTCGAAGGAAATTTTCAAATAGGAATTTTCAAAATAGTGGTGATCATTTTTCGAGATCTCCGCCCCAGGTAGTCCGATTTGAAAATTTCCTTGGAGGATCGGTGCTACCAACTAAAATAAGCTTCTGGTTGGTCTTGTTGGTCCGGTTCGTCTGGGAAAACTCCTTCATCCAGAAGTCAATGTTCGGGTGACAAAAAATCTCTACGAGTTCGATTTTTTTGTTCCACTTTTTTGTTTTCTTTGCTGGTTATCCAACTTCATTTCAATGACGTCGCTATTACCTTCCGCTTCCCAATTATCATTATTCTGTGGCAATTTTTCTTTCATAACTTCAGACCTTCAGTGTTTATGTTTCGCTGAGAGCGATAAGAGGCTAATCTAATATCTAATTTTTCCTCTTGTCAATAATGTAATCTAATTCTTTCAATTAATATCGAAGAAAATGCGATAATTCGAGCTTTCCTCTTCGAACTTCCAAAGCGAATATTGGCGAAGATGCCTTACACGGCCAACTTACGACGATGCTTCACGCTCTTCAAGTTCTGCATTTACATTTTCGTCTTTTTCCTTATTTCCCTCGCCCTCATCGTCGTCTCCGTCCAAGAGGGTGTCAACAACCAGGATAAGTCTGCACTATTCGCTGGAATCTTCGTACTTATCGCGATACCTATTTCCCTCTGGGAAATCATCCACCATCTATTCTTCTATTCGAGGCCATCTCTCCAGAAGCATATCATCAGGTCCCTTTAAACCTTCATTTTATCAATCTCTAATCATTTTTATTTCTCTAGGATTCTCTGGATGGTCCCCATCTACGCCTTGAATGCTGTAAGTTGTCCAGTTTAGCAAAAACTTACGTAATCAGTTTTTAAATGTTACATAACAAATTTACTTGGTGCTGAATTTATTACTAATTAGACTACTCGGATGGGATCAAATTACTATGAGTTGGGATGGGAATCAATAGGTTTCCACTTGTTGCCTTTTGTTGTAGCATTTCGAATGATACGAGAATGATACAATCAATCTTCTATCTTGGTCAAAAAACTCAAAATCAACGTTTTTTAGAGTCAAATTTCTGTAAAAAAAACCTTGAAAATCACCCCTTTTAGAGCCAAATTCTCGTCCAAAACCTTAAAAATCACCCCTTTTAGAGCCAATTTTTTGTCAAAAACCTCAAAATCTACAATTCTTAGAGTCAAATTTTTGTTAAAAAAAACCTTTAAAATCACCCCTTTAAAAGCCAATTTTTTGTCAAAAACCTCAAAATCAACACTTATAGTCAAATATTCTTTCAAAAACAACAAAATCAACATTTTAAAAACCAATTTTTGTAAAAAACCTCAGAGCCAAATCTATGTAAAAAAAACACCTCAAAATCGACAATTAATTCTTAAAAGTCAAATTTTTGTAAAAAAATAAATAAATAAATAAAAAAAATAAATAAATAAAATAAAAATTACTGCTTTAAAAGCCAATTTTTTGTCAAAAATCTCAAAATCAACATTTTTAGGGTCAAATTTTTGTCAAATACCTCAAAATCTAGGTTTGGGAGCCAAATCATTTTTTTTTAAAACCCCTCAAAATTGAACATTTTTAGAGCCAAATTCTCATCAAAAACCTTAAAAATCACACCTTTAAGAGCCAATTTTTTGTCAAAAACCTCAAAATCAACATTTTTGGGGTCACATTTTTGTCAAAAACCTTAAAATCTACATTTTGGGAGCCAAATATTTGCAATTCAACAATTCTTAGAGTCAAATCTTTGTAAAGAAAACCTTAAAAACCACCCCTTTAAAAGCCAATTTTTTTTTTGTCAAAAACCTCTAAATCAACATTTTTAGGGTCAAATTTTCGTCAAAAACCTCAAAATCTAGGTTTGGGAGCTAAATACAATAATTCTTTTAAAAACCCCTCAAAATTAACCATTTTCAGAGCCAAATTCTCGTCAAAAACCTTAAAAATCACCCCTTTAAGAGCCTTTTTTTTTTTTTTTTTTGTCAAAAACCTCAAAATCAACACTTTTGGAGTCAAATCTTTCGTCAAAACCCTCAAAATCTACATTTTGGGAGCCAAATCTTTGTCAAAAACCTCAAAATCTACATTTTGAGAACTTTTCTTCCAAAAACCTCAAAATCAACAACTTTTAGAGCCAAATTCTCGTCAAAATCCTTAATAATCACCCCTTTTTAAGGTGTTTTTGATAAAGATTTGGCTCCCAAAATGTAGATTTTGACGAAAATTTGACCCTAAAAATGTAGATTTTGAGGTTTTTCACACAAAATGGGTTCATAAAATGTTTATTTTGTGGTTTTTGAAGAAATATATGACTCTTAAAATATCAATTTTCACGTTTTTGACATAAACTTGGCTCTTAAATGTTGATTTTTGTGGTTTTTTGACGAAATATTTGACCCCAAAAATGTAGATTTTGAGGTTTTTCATACAACGTTGGCTCTCAAAGGTGTGAATTTAGAGGTTTTTGACGAAAATTTGACCCAAAAAATGTTGATTTTGAGGTTTTTGACACACAGTTGGCTCCTCAAGGACTAATGAGTGATTTTTAAGTTTTTGACGTAAATTTGACTCTTAAAATTGTTGATTTTGAGGTATTTGACAAAGATTTGTCTCCCTAAATGTAGACTTTGAGGTTTTTGACGAAGAATGGGTTCTTAGAACTTTGATTTTGAAGTTTTTGATACAAAATTGCCTCTTCAAATGTTGATTTTGAGGATTTTGACAAAAAATTGGCTCTTTAGAGTCAAATATTTCGTCAAAAACCCCCAAAATCAACATTTAAGATTGATTGCACACCCCCACATCCAGCCTAGTACCTCTCAATTGATTTCTAATTTATTTTTTCTCAGTGGTTCGGTCTAGTGCATCCTGAATATGGAATATATTTTGACAGCGTCCGAGAATGTTACGAGGCCTACGCCATTTATAACTTCCTCGTTTATTTACTCAATTATCTCAACGAAGAAATGGATTTGGAAATCAACCTTTCGCTCAAGCCCCAAGTCAAGCATTATTTCCCACTATGCTGGCTTCCGAATTGGCGAATGGGGAGGTAATTTCATTCTTATCGAATATTTCATTTTCATTTCTTTTTCAGGGAGCTCGTCCACCGATGTAAACATGGAATTTTGCAGTACACCATTCTAAGGCCACTCACAACAACGATCGCATTGTATTCAAATTTCATTTTTTAAAATCAAATAATCTTTCTTTTTAGTATTTGTGAATTAAATGGTGTATACGGAGAAGGTGAATTCCGTGGGAATGCCGCCTTTCCCTACCTTATAGGAATCAACAACTTTTCGCAATCTCTCGCCATGTATTGCTTAGTTCTCTTCTACAAAGCGAACAAAGAAGAACTTCGACCCATGGAGCCTATCGGGAAATTTATTTGCATCAAAGCTGTCGTTTTCTTTTCCTTTTTGTGAGTCACAAAATATATATATATATATATATATTTTATAAATATATATATATATATAAATATATATAAAAATATATATATTTTATAAAAGAATAAATATTCATTTATAATGATTTTTAGCCAAGGGGTGCTCATCTCAGTTGCCGCATATTATGGTATTCTTCAAACATATTTTGACGCTCCAGATGACGTTTCTGCGAATTATCTATCCAATAGGATTCAAGTAACTTAAATTTGAATGGAGTTTGAATAATTTTTCTTTTTAGAATTTCCTCATCTGTTTTGAGATGTTGATCGCAGCTTTGGCTCATCACTATAGCTTCTCTTACAAGCCATACGTCAATTATTTGGTCGAAAACCGTGCGATTTGCGATGCTTTTTTGTCAATGTGGGATTTCTCCGATGTCCAAGCTGATCTTAAAGAGCATTTCGGTGTCGTCGGTGAGTCATATGGAATTAAAAAGCGCTAGATTTTAGAAATTCTTTCAGGAAGTTCAATAAGCAACATCAACAAACAATTCCGTGGGCAATCATCGAATGACGAAGAGCGTTCTTCGTTGATTTCTCCAAATCAGTCGACCTCCTCCAAATATTGCAGTATCGATTCATAAATTCCATTGTGAGTGCTTTTAAAACAATCATTTTTAAAGAAGTTCCTTTTTTAACTTTATATTCAACTCACATCACCAGACAAAAAGCTATTGACTAGACCCATCTAGTCTGAAACTCAGCTTTATTTAGTTGTCTAGACCAATTTATTCAATATTTTAAGATACCTTTTAGTGAGTCTTTATCATTAAGTTACATTGCCTGTGATTTCCTGTGTTTTTCATGCATGCTTAGAGTAAGGATTTGTTCATTCAAAATGTATTTCTTTTTTTTACAATTTTTGAAATATTTATTGAGAAGAAAACTCGAAAAATTTCCAAAGGCTTTTTGCCTTGTGCAATTTTTTAATGCTTTAGAATATATTGTGATTATTTTTTAATGAAATATATAATTTTTTTACTCTATGAGTGTTTTTTTAATTGAAAATAAGATAAAACAAGCCTTATTTTGACTGAGGACATAGCTGGGCTAGGGATGGGTTGGAATGTAACAACCTGTTACTTTGTCACAGTGACAGGAGAGTAGCAGTGACACTAAACTGTGACAACCAAAAAGTAACAGGTACTCAGTCACAGGTTGGTCTCAGGCGAGAACAAAATCTTTCTTGTCACCAATGCTACCGATGTCGTCACCTGTTCCTTCAGTGACTCAGTCGCATGTTGGAGCAGTTAACCTATTTTTTTTCTTTTCACACCTCGGGGCTCAGGCTATGACTTGTGATTTAACTGTCGTACCTACTTTTTATTTTTTTTTATTTACTACTAATTACTGATTTCGGCCAGTTCACACTGTAGTTTATAGGTAAGATGCCAATTAATGTCCATTCGACTTGATAAGGGCGTCATAATTAAAAAAAAAATCATAAATTGTAATTAAATAGTGGATTGGTTCGGAAAGACGTAAGAAATAAATTGTTATTAAATTAATTTAAATGTAATATTTTTTTTTTATCAAAAATTAAATGTAATTAATCGAAAATATTTTTGTCTCATCAGTCAGCTTCATATCGACTCAAGATCATGTATTCATGTGATTGGAGGCTTAGAGAGACGAGTGTAAGGAGTAGCAGATGTTGGGACTTGGGACGGTTCTAACCGAGTTGGGGTTCCAAGGAACAACTGTGACTAAGTCACAGATAAAAGTAACAGGTTTCAAAAAGTAACAGGAGCAGGTCGGACCTGTGACAGAAAAAAGCTGTCACAGCCCATCTCTGAGCTGGGCCAATGATGATGGACATTATTCTGTCTGGACGTGTTCTTCTCTCTGATTGGTCAACTAAAGGAACTCTGGGCCAATGAAAATACAATAAGGACTTCCCGGAGAGTTTTCACCTTTGGCCACTAGATTGCAGAGCGGAACGTGTGGGAAAATCTGAATGAATATTAGTCAATTTGTCAAAATTCCACCATTTTGGATTTATCTTTACTGTTGGGAGAGAAGAGAGGAAAAAAAAAAAATTAAAAAACATACAAATTTATTTTGTTTTGAATTGCATTTCTTACAATATATACTCTAAAATACAATTTTTAAGTGCACTTTTGAATTCCTTAGTAAAATCTGAAGCTCAGCATACCCTTGCACACTCAATGGACAAGATTCAGTCAATTTTTGATTTGAAAATTTACTGGAAGACAGCCAAAGGCACATTTCGATTTCATATTTTCATTCCAAAAAAATAAAAAATAAAGCGGCTTTAATTTTATCCCATCTAAAAAGTAGCTTTGGCAAAGCACGAGATTAATAACTTAAAAAATAATTTAACATTTGTGATTATAATAAAATGAGATTCTGAAATTTAATTTCATCAGTTTCGCTTTTTTTTTTCGGACGGCACTTTAATTTGTCTTTTTAAACAAAAATCTAACATTCCGTAGGCATAACACACGTAGATAATAGAGATTCAAAAATAAGGCAAAAAGAGGCTAAAAACTACCATCTTGAGGTATAAATAGCCTCCATTTATCTTATTTACTTAACTAAAGAATAAAAATCAATATAAAACATCTATATACAATACATGGTCTGTACCTTTTTAAATCTTATTTACAGAAATAAAAAAATATATAATTGAGAAAATCTTAACATGAACACTTTAAATGCTGTTGATTTGACTTTTATGAAGTATGAAGCCAACATAGAATTTTTTTTTATTCAGGTAACAATAAATGCTGTTTGCCGATCAAAAGAATGGTCTCAAAGGGGGAAGTTCAGGTTGGGGTAGACCAGACAGGATTTCTGTTCATTCTTTTGATGAGCAGAGAATAGCTCATTGTAAAATGAGGAATCCTATTTCATTTATGAAACAACCTATAAATTTTTTCTAATCAACAGTCTCATGTTGAATCATCTAAAAATAAACTAACCCTAAAATTGGACTCAAAAATACTCATCGTGAGATTACACAAGGTGTATATACTTCAGTGTGTTAAAAATAATGTTAAAAATACAACAATTTTTGGACGGATTAGTTAATTTCTTTTAAATTTTTATCACAAATGCTTAAGTGTGACTTGATTCTGAGCATAAATGTGAGATTATTGAACTTGAATATGAAATAATAAAAAATTGACATTCCTTGCAGCTTTAAAATTAAATTAGATACCTTCTAAAAGGTAAAATAAAAAAAGAAAAGAAACGACTAATGAGTTAAAATAAGCTTTGCTGCTGGCGCCGCTTCGAAGTAGTGAATCATCGCCTGAAAATAAATTCCGATTATATTTTTGATTGTAGAAGACCAGAGGTATACGGAAGGCTTTTTAACTTGGAGGTGGCAGGGATCAGCAAAAAGTAATCGCAATTGGATTAGAAAAGTAATCGTTTTTGCGGATCCCTGGGAGGTGGGAATGCGTACCCATTTTGAAGGTGAAAGCCGGCGATGACATTCGCCCGTCGCCGCCGTTTGAAAATGCGAGAACTCTCATATGGTACGTCTTGCCAGGCGAAAGGTTGTCGATATAAGCCTCCAGTTTAGAATCAACGTAGATCAAAGTATCATTGGCAGTGCTCATATCAAGATCAACTTCCCAGACTCTAACTTTGAACCCTATAACCGGCTCTTCTTCAAAAGTTGGCTGAACATATCGCCAAACGACGCGTACAGTCGAAGGATTGATAGGGAACACATTGACCGAAGATGGCGGCTTCTGTGGAGCCTTTCTGTATGTTTTTTCCAAATATCGCTCACTCTCGGGACCCTCTCCGGCCGCATTGTAAGCCATCACTTTTACATAGTAATAAGTATTCGGCTGAAGACCTTTAATCAAAGCCCAATTTCTTGTGCTGCGACTAAGATAAAAGACCGAATCGCTTTCATCATTCGCCGACATCCAGTATTTAAGCTGAAATAACAAAATAAAAAAAAATTTCCTCGAGGCAGCCTCGAGAAGCAGCGGATTTCCTCCGGAAAGGCCTTCCCCCCCCGCGCCTAGTATATATATATATATATATATATATAATATATATATATATATATATATATATATATATATATATATATATATATATATATATATATCCCCAGATTTGGAATGACCTATATTTTTGTGATCAGGAGATCGTCCTGATTACGAATATATAAGCCTTTAAGTCGAAAGCCGCCGTGAGGCCAGCCCCAATAGCCTGCTTTCCTCCGGAAATCCGCTGAAAATAGAACAAAAAAATAAAATTACCCTATGACCAATAAGTTTTCCTCTTATTTTCTCTCGAGTCATGTCAATAGGACTCCATGTCACATTCATCGCTGTCGAATTGAATGCGAGCGCAGAAACTTGTTGAGGAGCAACCTGTGGCATGTCTTCCGCTGAATAAATAGTGCTGATGTTCGATTCTGGCCCATATCCATAATGGTTGGCAGCCTTAAAATTCAACAAAAAGTTGGTAAAAAAAATGAAATTCTGCTTATTTTGTTGGCTTACCTGTACTTTAACATCATAAAGAGTGTAATAATACTCGTTGGGAATTCGGACGACAGCGACACCAATATTGCCACGATCTTTAAGGACTTCAAATTGAAATTCAGTCTCGGTAGTTCTATGACGGCGCCAATATATTTTATAATAAATTCCAGGTCCGTTTTGATGTTGAGGAGGTAATGGCTATAAAAAAATAAAATAAAAATAAAAATAAAAATTAATATTTCTTTACCTCCCAGGTGATAATAAGATCGCCGGTCTTTCCACCTCCTCCGCTTATTTTTTCCGGTGCTTTGTAAGGTTTGTCGTTGAGCGTACTGTACTTGGGGGACGGAGGAGAAGGCTCGCCAATTCCCAGCATGTTGACAGCCTGGACTCTAAACTCATACTGCGAATACGGAGTCAAATTTTCAATACTCGCTTCTCGTCGGCCATTGTACCTATCTATCTCTCTCGCTTCCACACCTACATAATCATTAAAAAAAAAAAAAGTAAAATCGTTTTTTCACTTACGTCTTGCCAAAATGGTCCAAGTTCTATTATACTGTGTTCTCCCTGAAACTTGATAGTAAAGAATCTCCTTTCCATGATTGGTACCATCAGTCCATTGCAGAATCGCACCGACAGTATTAGTCTGAATAACTTGCACGCCTCCTAAAAAAAAAAAAGAATAAAAATGCTAAAATATAAATTATTAGTACCAGGCGGTCCAGGAGGTCCTTCTATTATCAACGTTGTTTTGGTGGAGACACGGCCGACGGCGCTTTTCACCGTACATTCATAGTCGCCAGCTTCGGAAAATGAGACATTATAAATGCTTAAATGACCTCCATCCATTTTCTAAAAAACAAAACAAAAATTATCATTTTACACTCTCTCTATATATATAAATTATTACGATTTTGATGTTTTGATAAATAGAATCGAAAAGAGGGATGCCGTTGTGGGTCCATAAATATGCAATGTCGAGGAGTTCTTCGGAAGAAGCTGAGCAGTAGAGATACACGTTTTTACCGATAGATGTTGCAATTCTTTGAGGCAACCTGTCGACCAAAGTGGGACCACCTAAAAAAAAGACGAAGTTTACGATTACAGTAATCCGAAAAGTTCACAATTACAGTAATAGTAATCACAAAAAGTTTACAAATACAGCAATCATAATCACCAAAAGTTTACAATTACCGTAGTTGTCATCACAAAAAGTTTACGATTACAGTTATCGTAATCACAAAATGTTTACGATTACCGTAATTGTAATCACAACAATTTTGCAATACAGTAATCGTAATAAATAAAAGTTTACAATTACAGTAATTGTAATAACAACAAGTTTGCAATTACAGTAATCGTAATAAATAAAAGTTTGCTATTACAGTAATCGTAATCACAAAAAGTTTACGATTACCGTAATTGTAATCACAACAAGTTTGCAATTACAGTAATCGTAATAAATAAAAGTTTACGATTACAGTAATCGTAATCACAAAAAGTTTACAATTACAGTAATAGAAATCAATAAAAGCTTATGATTACAGTAATAGAAATCAATAAAAGTTTATGATTACAGTAATCGTAATCACAGAAAGTTTACGATTACAGTAATAGTAACTAATACAAGTTCACAATTACAGTAAACGTAATTACAGAAAGTTTATGATTACAGTAATAGTAATTAATAAAAGTTTACAATTACAGTAAACGTAATCACAAAAAGTTTACGATTACAGTAATCGTAATCACAACAAGTTTGCAATTACAGTGATAGTAATCACAAAAAGTTTACGATTACAGTAATCGTAATCACAACAAGTTTGCAATTACAGTAATAGTAATCGCAAAAAGTTTACAAATACAGTAATTGTAATCACATAAAGTTTACAATTACAGCAATCGTAATCATATAAGGTTTACGATAACAGTAATAGTAATCAATAAAAGTTTACGATTACAGTAATAGTAATCAGCAAAAGTTTACGATTTAAGTAATAGTAATCAATAAAAGTTTACAATTACAGTAAACGTAATCAATAAAAGTTTACGATTACAGTCATCGTAATCACTAAAAGTTTACAAATACAGTAATCGTAATCACAAAAAGTTTACAATTACCGTAATCAAAACCACAATAAGTTTACAATTACTATAATCACAACCACAAAAAGTTTACAATTACCGTAATCACAACCACAAAAAGTATACAGTAAAAGATTACAGTAATCGTAATCCCCAAAAAATTCGCGATTAGAGTAATCACAATCACAAAAAGTTAATGGTTACCGTAATCACAACCACAAAAAATTTACGATTACCATAATCAGAACCACAAAATGTTTAAGATTACCGTGTTCACAACCACAAAAAGTTTACAATTACCGTAATCACAACTAAAAAAAGTATACAGTAAAAGATTACAGTAATCGTGATCACCAAAAAGTTCGGTAATCGTAATCACAAAAAGTTTACCATTACAGTAATCTTAATCCCCAAAAAGATCACGATTACAGTAATCATGATAACCCAAAAAGATCACGATTACAGTAATCATGATAACCCAAAAATATTGTGATAACAGTAATCGTAATCCCCAAAAAGATCCCGATTACGGTAATCGTAATCCCAAAAAAGATCGCAATTACAGTAATCGTAATCCCCGAAAAGATCGCAATTACAATAATTGTAGTCACCAAAAAGATCGGCATTACAGTAATCGTAATCACAGAAAAGTTTACGACTATCTCAAAGTAGCCCTTCAATGAAATCACCACATTTTAACAAAATCTTAACTTACGCATCACAATTAGCCTTCCACGGCTTTCATCCTGACCATACGTATTCTGAGCGTGGCACGTATAAACTCCATCATCCTCACGAGAAACCGGAGAAATGATCAAATTGCCATTTTCAAGAATCCGCCTCCTTCCACCAGAACCTAAAAAAATCAATAAATATTTTATTTACTAAAAGGAACTCATAGTTTACCTATAACGTTGTTTTCTTTTTTCCAAGTGAACTTAGGCCTCGGAGCAGCTTCAGGATTACAGACGACCGTTATATTGCCACCTTCTGCAGCATACGTTTCTGCTTCTAAAGGCGTCTTTTTAAAACTTGGCGGCAAAGCTGAAAAAAAAAGTCAATTTTTTGAGTTTTAAATATAAAAAACATACAAAGAACTCGCAATTGGGCTGAAGAAAGAGAAATTTTTAGAACATTTTTAGCTTGACATTGGTACATCCCTGGATCTCTATCGGGATCGAGATATTTTATGTTTAATACGTTGTCCTGTATTGAATATCGTTCTCTGTCCAGAGGAGACAAATTGTTGATCTTAAAAAACACTTTAAATGAAGCAAATATGATTAAATGACAGCATACATCAAGCATTTCTCCATTTTTCCACCAACTGTAGGTAACGTCGGGAATTCCGAAGGCTTCACAGGTCCAAGAGAGGTCGCCATGGTTGTCCAGATGTTTGTCAGTGAGGGGAATTGTGAAGTTTGGCTCGGCTTGAATTGTGAGATGGACGCTGTTTTCAATTTCAGACTTATCGTTGTAGACTCGGCATACATATTCTCCTTGATCTTCAACCTGGACGTTCGGGATGATAAGTACTCTGTTATAACTATGTAGCTTAGCCTGTTTGGGTAAAACAGATCCTCTTCTCGTCCAGTTATAAGATGGAATAGGACTAAAATTTCAAAAAAAATTAAAGAACAACAGAAAACACACTTACTATCCAAAAACGACACATTCCAATCTAACTTCTTTCCCAGCAATCGGCGCTTCAGGAAAAGCTTTCGGAAAATTGTTCGGGAATTTCAGTTGTTGGAAATTAGCTGGAAAAATTATATCAGATTATGCTCAAAAGGTGAAAATTGTGACTTACAGTTACTTATAACGAAAAGATTAAAAAATGGTCCATTTCTTCCAGTATCGGAGACTTTACTTTGAACGTTACAACTGTAATTTCCTTGATCGACGTTTTCCAAAGCGGAGAAATATAAAGCACCGTCGTTGGAAACGAAAACTCGTTTATCTTCTTCCACGAAATTTGGAAAATATTCCCTCGCCCAGTAATATTTGACGGCTAAAAAGGGACGTTTAAAATATGAAAATTTTTATTTTATGTTGAACCTGTATAATGAGCAGGTGGGTCGCAATACATGGCTTTTCCCCAGTTCTCTTGTCCTGATTCGGCGGGCCTTTTTAGATTGAACTCTCCGATGCTTCCAAAAGAGAGCTGCACGGTTTCCGATATGATGGAGCCGAATTTATTGATCGCTTTGCAATGGTAGTTGCCTCTATCTATAGTCTGGAAGAAAAAAGAATCATTAGTCATGAAAATGGCGATGGACGAAATCGATTACTTATTGGAATAACGATTACTTATAGGTAAATGATTACAGAGTAATCGCACTTCTGATTACTGGTAATGGCGATTGCTAGTAAATGAGGTTGGGCGTAATCGTTAAGGTTGTGATCGCGGTTACGGTTGTGATCGCGGTTACGCTTGTGCTAGTGGTTACGGTTGTGATTGCGATTATGGTTGTGATCGCGGTTAGCGATTACTTTTGTAATCGCGGTTACGGTTGTGATCACAGTTTCGGTTGTGATCGCAGTTACGGTTGTGATCGCGGTAACGGTTGTGATCGCGGATACGATTATGCTTGCGGTTACGATTGTGATTGCAGTTGCGGTTGTGATTGCGGTTGTAATCAAGGTTACAGTTGTGACTTGTGAACACGGTTACGGTTGTGATCGCGGTTACGATTTTGCTTGCGGTTACGGTTGAGATTGCGATTGCGGTTACGGTTGTGATTTCGATTACGGTTGTAATCTCGGTTTGCGATTATTGTGTTGTAATCGCGGTTACGGTTGTGATCGCGGTTACGATTGTGATCTCGGTTATGGTTGTGATCACGGTTACGGTTGTGATCGCGGTTAAGGTTGTGATCGCGGTTACGATTTTGCTTGCGGTTACGGTTGTGATTACGATTACGGTTGTAATTGTGGTTTGAGATTACTGTGTTGTGATCGAGGTTGCGGTTGCGGTCACGGTTGTGATCACGGTTTGCGATTACCTTTGTGATCACGGTTACGGTTGTGATTTCGATTATGGTTGTAATCGCGGTTTGCGATTATTGTGTTGTAATCGCGGTTATGGTTGTGATCGCGGTTACGGTTGTGATCACGGTTACGGTTGTGATCGTGGTTAAGGTTGTGATCGCGGTTACGATTTTGCTTGCGGTTACGGTTGTGATTACGATTACGGTTGTAATTGTGGTTTGCGATTACTGTGTTGTGATCGAGGTTGCGGTTGCGGTCACGGTTGTGATCACGGTTTGCGATTACCTTTGTGATCACGGTTACGGTTGTGATCGCAGTTACGGTTGTAATCGTTATTTCCTGTTCATTCACCCAACACCAAGTAATAATCGATGACCCTAGCGAATACAGTAATCGCCAAAAATTCAATTACAGTAATCGTAATCGCGGAAAATTGAACAATTCCAAATACGTAATCGTCACTTCTTGCCCATCCCTGAATCGAAATCAATGATCAAACCTGATTCGGATGATGTATAATCAACGAGCCTCCGCTGATAGTGTATCGATTGTCTTCAAGTGGATCCAGTTTGTAAAACCTCGAGGATGTAAGCTCAGGTTTTTCTTTGTACCATTCATAAGTCGGAGTTGGATAACCAGTAGCCAAGCAACTAAAAACAAAAACGCAAATTAGCAAAAATTAAGTTTATAAATTAATAAAAACCTTAATGTGACGAATCTGCCGGTCAAGGAAGTCCTAGAGGTATCGTAAACAACATTTTCAGGTTGTTTAATAAAACGTGGGCCAAAAGGAATCCTTTCAGGATCAATGACTTCCATCCCGTAGGTGTACGTCCTGTCGTCTACGACCAAGTAATGAAGTTTAGAAACGGGAACTTCGCAGATGTACAAAAGGGGCTCTTCACCAGTCACTTGCTCAAAGCCCCAACGTTTCATTTCATTTGAAAACCTAAAAAACGTAATATTTAAAAAAAAAAACCACTTATTTGTACAAAAAAATACCTGTAAGCTAAATATTCTCTTTGGACGTTTGGTTGATGAGGAGAGTCGAAAGATGATTGAAAAATTGCGTTTTCCACTTCCGACAAACTTGTTCCGTCACCGTCATTCACCCAATAGTCTGGACTTTGCTGGCGACCACCGACATACCATCTCCGATGCTGAGGATCCTGCCACAGCAATTGATGGACAAGGAAGCCATGCTCTTCAGACGAGCTCACACTAACAAGATCAGCTTCATATGCCTAAAAAAAGTAAATAAGCGAACGTACAAAATTGAACAAATCAAAAGTCGCCACCCTGTGCTCAATAGGTAGGGGATAAAGGTAAAAATATTAAGTTTTTCGCTTATATCTCGAAAACGAAGCATCCTAGCGACATGACCACTTAGTTCAAAAATAAAGCTGACAAAATTTGAAATAAAAATGTCTTTATTAATTTTACCACCTTGGCCCACACATCTATAGGTGGCCTACACATCCATCTACCTATAGGCGGCCCAGACAACCATCTATAGGTGGCCCACAAACTCATCTACCTATAGGTGGCCCATAAACCCATCTATCTATAGGTGGCCCACAAACCCATCTATCTATAGGTGGCCCACAGAGCCATCTACCTTTAGGAGGCCCACAAACCCATCTATCTATAGGTGGCCCACACATCCATCCATAGGTAGCCCACACATCCATCCATAGGTGGCCAACAAAGCCATCTACATAGAGGTGGCCCACAAACCCATCTAATTTAGGTGGCCAACACATCCATCTATAGGTGGCCCACAAACCCATCTATCTATAGGTGGCCCACAAAGCCATCTACCTTTAGGAGGCCCACAAACCCATCTACCTTTAGGAGGCCCACAAACCCATCTAATTTAGGTGGCCCACACATCCATCTATAGGTGGCCCACAAACCCTTCTAACTATAGGTAGCCCACACATCCATCTACCTATAGGTGGCCCACACATCCATCTATAGGTGGCCCACAAACCCATCTACCTAGAGGTAGCCCACACATACATCTATAGGTGGCCCACAAACCCATCTACCTATAGGTGGCCCACACATCCATCTATAGGTGGCCCACAAAGCCATCTACCTAGAGGTGGCCCACAAACCCATCTAATTTAGGTGGCCCACACATCCATCTATAGGTGGCCCACAAACCCATCTATCTATAGGTGGCCCACAAAGCCATCTACCTTTAGGAGGCCCACAAACCCATCTACCTTTAGGAGGCCCACAAACCCATCTAATTTAGGTGGCCCACACATCCATCTATAGGTGGCCCACAAACCCTTCTAACTATAGGTACCCACACATCCATCTACCTATAGGTGGCCCACACATCCATCTATAGGTGGCCCACAAACCCATCTACCTAGAGGTAGCCCACACATACATCTATAGGTGGCCCACAAACCCATCTACCTATAGGTGGCCCACACATCCATCTATAGGTGGCCCACAAACCCGTCTACCTATAGGTGGCCCACACATCCATCTATAGGTGGCCCACAAACTCATCTACCTATAGGTGGCCCATAAACCCATCTACCTATAGGTGGCCCACAAAGCCATCTACCTTTAGGAGGCCCACAAACCCATCTATCTATAGGTGGCCCACAAACTCATCTACCTATAGGTGGCCCGTAAACCCATCTACCTATAGGTGGCCCACAAAGCCATCTACCTAGAGGTAGCCCACACATCCATCCATAGGTAGCCCACACATCCATCCATAGGTGGCCCACAAAGCCATCTACCTAGAGGTGGCCCACAAACCCATCTAATTTAGGTGGCCCACACATCCATCTATAGGTGGCCCACAAACCCATCTATCTATAGGTGGCCCACAAAGCCATCTACCTTTAGGAGGCCCACAAACCCATCTACCTTTAGGAGGCCCACAAACCCATCTACCTATAGGTGGCCCAAACATCCATCTATAGGTGGCCCACAAACCCATCTACCTAGAGGTAGCCCACACATACATCTATAGGTGGCCCACAAACCCATCTACCTATAGGTGGCCCACACATCCATCTATAGGTGGCCCACAAACCCATCTACCTAGAGGTAGCCCACACATACATCTATAGGTGGCCCACAAACCCATCTACCTATAGGTGGCCCATACATCTATCTATAGTTGGCTAACCCATCTATCTACCTATAGGTGGCCCACAAACTCATCTAGCTGTAGGTGTCTCACAAACACATCTACCTCATAGGGTCCCACAAACTCATCTACCTATAGGAGGCGCACACATCCATCCTTTTATAGGAGGCACCCACATTCATCTACAGCCAAATCAAGTTACCTGGCAGTTTTTCCTGGCGTCATTCCTCGATCGAAGAGGCGACTTTATGAATCTGTAGCATGAGCTTTGAAACTGATACCAATGCTGTGGACATTTCCAGTCTTGCGCTTCCGGATTGTATTTCTGCTGCAAACTCGATTCGAGAAGGGTCAAAACCAATACTATTACGACCCTCATAATTAGCCACTGAAACATATAAGAGGTCAAGATTCGTTGCCAAGAAACGAAGAAAGGAAGCATCGAAACTTACCGATTTGTTTATTCCATCGACGACCAGACGATCACTCAGTGATGATTACGCTTTTAAATTATAAAAATATGAACTGAAATGGACGGTATCGAGTCATGAAAATAAAAAAAATAAAGTAAATATAAAAGAAACTGAGAACCGAGAGGTTTACTATTTGGTGGCTGACATGACACGCCTACCAAAAACGTTTTCTCACTGGCGGCTGACTTTAGCTTGGGAAAGCACTCCACCCAAACGGTAATCCGAACCAAGGACACAACAAGTGATTTCATACCATTCTCAAGAAATGACTCATCCCTCTTTTAATAATCGGATATTTGTGACAAAATACTTCTGAATTATTTTCATTAAAGTCAAAATCGTGAGGGAATCAGAAAAAAAGAGAATGAAAGAAGAGAAAGGGCGTTTTCAGGAAGGGAGTGACATTTACGGAGGGGCACCCCATTATCCCGGCTGAATTTAAATAAGAAATTGCCACTAATGAAATCTGTGCATATTTTTGATTTTTATTTACTTTTTATTGTTTAAGGAAGATTGACATTGGTGGGTAAATGGATGTCATCGACTATGGTGCTCGTGGTATCATGTGAGGAAGTTTCATCGAGGACTTGGTGTTTATGGTGTGTAAATAGGTATGGTGCTTATAGCTAGGTATATGCTTGGCTAGACTATGATTGGCATAGGAGAATGACAAGGTAAATCTAGACTAGTGGTTCCCAAACTGGGGGGCAGGCTCAAGATTTTCAAATATCCCCAAAAATTTAGTTTTTCTTTCTGAACATAATGTAAGGCTATTTTTTCATCAAAAACCTTAAAATCGACATTTTAAGAGGTAATTTTTCTTAAAATCAAAATCAGCATTTTCAAAGCCCATTTTTCGTCCAAAAACCTCAAAATCAAAGTTTTATGAGACAATTTTCTTCAAAAACCTCAAAATCAATGTTTCAAAAGCCAATTTCTCGTCAACAACCTCAAAATCAACATTTGTAAAGCCCAATTTTCGTCCCAAAATCTCAAAATCGAAATTTTAAGACCCTTTTTTTTTCTTCAAAAATCTCAAAATCAACGTTGTAAGAGCCAAATTTTCGTCAAAACCTCAAAACCAACATTTGTAAAACCCAATTTTCGTCCCAAAACCTCAAAATCGATGTTTTAAGAACCTCTTTTTGTCAAAAAATCTCAAAATCAAGGTGTTAAGAGCAAAAATTTTCGTCAAAAACCTCAAAATCAACATTTTAATAGGCCAATTTTCGTCCAAAAACCTCAAAATCAAGGTTTTAAGAACCTCTTTTTGTCAAAAATATCAAAATCAAGGTATTAAGAGCCAAATTTTCGTCAAAAACCTCAAAATCAACATTTTAGAAGGCCCATTTTCGTCCAAAAACCTCAAAATCGACATTTTGAAAGGCCAATTTTCGTCCAAAAACCTTAAAATCAAGGTTTTAAGAACTTTTTTTCGTCAAAAATCTCAAAATCAACATTTTAGGAGGCCAATTTTCGTCCAAAAACCTCAAAATCAAGGTTTTAAGAGCCAAATTTTCGTCAAAAAACCTCAGAATCAGCGTTTTAAGTGCAATTTATTTTATCAAAAGCTTCAAAATCTACATTTTTAAAACCCCAATTTTCTTCAAAAACCTCAAAATTTACATTCAAAACAGGTTTTCATTTGTTTAAAAGGGGGGCGCACTGTGAAAAAGTTTGGGAACCTTTGATTTAGACAAAAAAAGTTCTTAATTTTGAATATTTAAAGGTCTTTGCCTTTTAATAGTCTCCTAAATCCTAATTACATAATAACAGAAAAGCTTTATTTCAAAAATGAACTATTAAGCTAACTATTAGAAACCTAGTGCAATACTGAAGAACTAATAATAGATGCCACAGGGAAAAAAGTAATGCTAAAGCCAATAGAGGTCTTATCATGTGACTAACTATTAGGAACCTAGAGCAATACTGAAGAACTAATAATAGACGCCACAGAGAAAAAAGTAACACTAAAACCAATAAAGGTTTTATCCTGGGACTAACTATTAGAAACCTAATGCAATACTGAAGAACTAACAATAGACGCCACAGAGAAAAAAGTAACGCTAAAGCCAATAGAAGGGGGGGGGTTGTTCATTATCTTATTAGGAACCTAGTGCAATACTGAAGAACTAACAATAGACGCCACAGACGAAAATTAGGCTTCTTAAATGTTGATTTGGAGGTTTTTTGACCAAAATTAGGCTTTACAAATGTTGATTTTTAGGTTTTTCACGAATTTTTGGGGATATTTGCCCAAAAAATCTTGAGCTTGCCCAAACCCCCCTGGGGACAGCTTACGCCCCCAGTTTGGGAACCACTGATCTAGACCAAAAAGTTCTTAATTTTGATTATTTAAAGGTCTTTGCCTTTTAATAGTCTCCTAAATCCTAATTACATAATAACAGAAAAGCTTTATTTCAAAAATGAAGATCCATTGATCTCTTGAATTCAAAACGCCCGCCTTTTTTTTCCAATGATGACTCATTTCAGCATAATCTTTTTAAAAAATCAAGAATAATTATGGATATTCCATTTTATATTTATAAAATAAAAACGAAATCAACATCGGCATTTAATAAATTCTATTCGTGGACTAATTATTAGAAATGAAAGCGGAAAGAGGCTTTTATCTCGACTGAACGTTTTATCAGTTTCAAGTTGTTAACTTTCAACACTGCCTGGAGTCCGGACCCGACCAACATTCTCCACAATGATTTTCTCTTTTCTTCTTTTTTCCCCGAACATATTTTAATCCCTTTGTTCGAAAAGCGCATTTTTCTTCTCAATTTTGCGGTTCCTAAACCTCCGAGTTATGGAAAACTCACTCGAAACTCCTATTAAACCCGAACCGGTCCAAACTTCGGCTATCAATCTTGTCAAAGTGAGTGCTTTTCGTTTAAATATTTTTATTTATTTTACCCCTTTATCCCCAATTAATTAAAAAATTAAATAATTTAGGAATAATTGATTGGCCAGCGTTCAATATGCTATTGGGTTATGGCTGGTATAATCGAGACCCAATATAGTAGGATCCACCCAACTCCTTCCCCACTGACCTAATAACGCAAAACTTAAGATTTTAAATGTTTAAATTTTTATAAAATTCTTTATCATTTTTTATTGTTTTTAAATAAAATATTAGTCAATTTTATGTTTCAGTGGTGACGTTTTCTCGTCTCCCTATGGAGCGATCGACTTGAAATTTTCCTTAACTTTGTTTGAATGTTGGAAGAAAAATCCATTAAAATTTCAAGTCGATTGGTCCAAAGGGAGAGGAGAAAACGCGATTTTCTTTTGAGGACTCAGAAGAAATGAATTCGTCGATGATTTTGGACGTTTTCTTATCTCCCTGTGGAACGATCGACTTGAAATTTTAAGGGATTTTTCTTGTTATTTTAAAGAATATTTATGGAAAATTTCATGAAAATTGGTGGAGAGGGAGCTGAGAAAAAGATGATTTAAGGGTTCAATCATGCTTCAGTTTTGTCTCATTGTTGTATTTCATTTAGTATTTCTTGCTTTTGTCAGAAATTTAAATTTCCCTGAAGGAATTTATTGTATAACCCTTAAACCCTGGATTTTGGGAAGGGGTCAAGAAGACCCTGTTGGGCCTAAATGACCCTCATTCTTTATCTTTGGTGCAGCCAAGCCACGATTTTGGGAAGGGGTCAAGGAGACCCCTTTGGGCCAAAATGACCTTCAGTCTTTGTGGTACCACCTGGCCCCGGTTTTGGGATGGGGTCAAGTAGACCCCTTTGGGCCAAAATGAGCTTTAGTCTGTGGTGCCGTCCGACCACGATTTTGGAAAGGGGTCAAGGAGACCCTTTTGGGCCAAAATGACCTTCAGTCTATGTCTATGGTGCATTCCAGCCACGATTTTGGGATGGGGTCAAGGAGACCCTGTTGGGCCAAAATTACCCCTCATTCTTTATCTGTAGTGCCGTCAAGCCACGATTTTGGGGAGGGGTCAAGGAGACCCCTATGGGCCAAAATGACCTTTAGTCTGTGGTGCCGTCCGGCCACGGTTATGGAATGGGGTCGAGGAGACCTTTTGGGCCAAAATGACCCTCAATCTTTATCTTTGGTGCAGTCCAGCCACGATTTTGGAAAGGGGTCAAGGAGACCCTGTTAGGCCAAAATTACTCCTCATTCTTTATCTGTAGTGCCGTCAAGCCACGATTTTGGGGGAGGGGTCAAGGAGATTGGGTCAAAATGACCCTCATTCTTTATCTATACTCATTCTATTCGTATATTTCAGCTTCAATATGAATATTTATGCAAATACAAAGAAGACCTTGTGAATAAAAGACATCTTCCTGAAGTAATCGATAGCATGATGACTGAAAAAATATTGGATGCTGAACGATTTTTCGAGGCATATCAAGGTTCGTTTTTTTCTCATTTTTTTCGCCTTTTAATTTTCAGATCGTTGTTTCAGCGAATCGAAAGTCGAGTATTGGCTTTTAGTCGGGCGCATCTTCAGTCTATGTCCTACATTTATCAATAAATCTATAGATGCGTTATCAAAAGCTGTAAAATTAGACCCCAAAAGGGTCACAGCATGGAATCTTCTAGGGGAAGCATATTGGAACCATTCGGAACAGTTTTTGGCAGAAAGGTGCTTCGAAAATGCTTTAGAACAGGAAAGGAATCCAGTTTCGCTCCGAAATCTCTCAATAATCGCCCGAAAAAGAAGCCACACCGACTGCAAAATTAGGAAATTGAATGCCGAAAAGGGAATCGCATTAGCAAAAGAAGCCGTTAGCCTCGATCTTAAAGATGGAATCTCATGGGGCGTCCTCGGCAATTCTTACATTTCTGCGTATTTCGGCATCAAACCAGACCCTGGTTATGCTTACAAAGCCATTTCAGCATATAAACAAGCTGTATGTTTTTTATAATAATAAACTATATTTGAAACATTCTTTTCTTAGGAGAAAACACCAGAAGGAAAAGGAAACTGCGATCTTTACCACAATAAGTTTGTTGTATGTTGCCATTATATTTTTTTATGATATTAATTTTATTGTTTATTGGAGGCATTGAAGTTTGTCGAGCAATACCAGGAGGCTTTGGAATCCGTCACTAAAGGCTTGGAACTCTCGCCAACTTGGTCGACAGCTCTCGAAGGGAGGACATCTTTGTTAAAATACCTTGATGACATTCAACTTTACAATGCCACAAATGGAAGATTGAAACCAAAGAAAGTAGCTACGTTACGGAAGGTATTAAGTTTAATTTTTTATTTTTCATTCTATTTTTTTTTTTTCATTTAAGAGTATTTGCCGAATTGATCTTGGATCCTATGCGAATAATAGGTCTTATAAGCCTTGTAATATTGCATCTCTTCAACAAGGTCCGAATCCTAAAAGAGTTATTTATGGAAAAGTTACTTGGAATCTGCAAGTCGACGATACATTTCCATTGTAAGTTGATAGGTCAATCTATTTACGATGCAATAGGAGCAGCACTTGATACTTCCGCGACCTCTATTGGCTTCAGAGTGAATTTTTACTCTGTGGCGTCTATTATTAGTTATTCAGTATTGCACTGGGTTTCTAATGGTATTTAGTTCCAGGATAAACCCTTTGTTATAAGTGATAGAAAAAGGTTTTATGTGGGAACTAAAGTTATACCATTAGAAACCTAGTGCAATACTGAAGAACTAACAATAGACGCCACAGAGAAAAATGTCACGCTAAAGCCAGTAGAGGTTTTATCCTGGGACTAACTCATTAGAAACCTAATGCAATACTGAAGAACTAACAATAGACGCCACAGAGGAAAAAAGTCACGCTAAAGCCAATAGAGATTTTATCCTGGGACTATTAGTAGTGCAATACTGAAGAACTTACAATGGACGCCACAGAGAAGATAGTCATGCTAAAGCCAATAGAGATTTTATCCTGGGACTATTAGAAACCTAGTGCAATACTGAAGAACTAACAATAGACGCCACAGAGAAAATAGTCATGCTAAAACCAATAGAGATTTTATCCTGGGATTATTAGAAACCTTAGTGCAATACTGAAGAACTAACAATAGACGCCACTGAGAAAATAATCATGCTAAAGCCAATAGAGATTTTATCCTGGGACTATTAGAAACCTAGTGCAATACTGAAGAACTAACAATAGACGCCACAGAGAAAATAGTCATGCTAAAACCAATAGAGATTTTATCCTGGGATTATTAGAAACCTTAGTGCAATACTGAAGAACTAACAATAGACGCCACTGAGAAAATAGTCATGCTAAAGCCAATAGAGATTTTATCCTGGGACTATTAGAAACCTATTGCAATACTGAAGAACTAACAATAGACGCCGCAGAGAAAAAGGTAACTCTAAAGCCAATAGAGGTTTTATCCTGGGGACTAACTCATTAGAAACCTAGTGCAATACTGAAGAACTAACAATAGACGCCACAGAGAAAAAGGTAACGCTAAAGCCAATAGAGGTCTTATTATCCTGTGGCTAACTATTAGAAACCTAGTGCAATACTGAAGAACTAATAATAGACGCCGCAGAGAAAAAAGTAACGCTAAAGCCAATAGAGGTTTTATCCTGGGACTAACTCATTAGAAACCTAGTGCAATACTGAAGAACTAACAATAGACGCCACAGAGAAAAAAGTAACGCTAAAGCCAACAGACGTTTTATTATCCTGTGGCTAACTATTAGAAACCTAGTGCAATACTGAAGAACTAACATTAGACGCCACAGAGAGAATAGTCATGCCATAGCCAATAGAGGTTTTATCCTGGGACTAACTATTCCATTAGAAACCTAGTGCAATACTGAAGAACTAATTATAGACGCCACAGAAAAAAGTAGCGCTAAAGCCAATAGAGGTCGCTGAAAGTACCAAAGCTAAGATTTGAGCAACTCGGGCCTATAAAGTGCGTCATAAAATGCCTGCATTTTTCCTTATTATTTGTCCTCGTGTTATTTTATTGATCTGACCGTCCGTATAATTAAATTTCAGTACTTTTGGGTTTTTGGATTCTAACGGAGATGCTGTCGTTGTTACTGTTTATAATTTGGCTGAAAGAAAAGGATTTATAATCGGCGACGCCGTTGCGATACCAGATCCCCATCTCACTGAAGTCAATTTCACTTTTAACGATAAGGTAAAATTTATATTTTTCTCCTTCAAAATTCACAATTTGTCAAATTTTCAGATTTACAAGTTCCTTAAAATCAGAGTGAATTCACCATCCTCGGTCATCCTCAACGGAAAGCCGACGCCATCTTCATTCAACGGATCCGTCGGATTCGTCAGCTACGACGCCACTTATTGAGTTCAAAATCCGAAAAACCTTTCAAAAGTTAGTGTTTTCCATCATTGTCGCCATCACCATATTTTGTCAATAAAAAATAATAGTTATGCAAAATAGTTTTTCTTTTTAAACGAACTTAGTAGATCTATCCTAAAATCGATTTTTTAAGGACTTTCGAATCATTGTCCATGGCTTTTTAAAGAAATTATAGTTTAATCCACCAGCTTTAACGTTATGTATTAACAAAAAAATAAAAAATAATAATAATTTAGTATGTAAAGTTATATTATGAAAAATGAACATGTACCTGAGACTTTTTAAAATTTAATATTTTTCTATCAAGACTTCTTATATTTGTGATAATAAAATGTATTTTTTTATAAATAAATTTTTTTATAGAGATCTTTATTTTTGTGTAAAAAAAGGATTCCAGTCCTGGAAAATATTGTAAAATACGATTAGCTGGAGAGCCTCAAAGTGTTTCCCTTTGTAAAATGTGTGGAGAGGTGGGAAGAAAAGCTTGAGGAAGTTGCATCACAGTGAGCTCCAGACCTTCTTTCTTCATAATGGACAAAAATAGCGAATTTGATTTTAGAAATGGTTGAAAATCGGCATGGGGGTGTCATGTGAAGTAGCAACTACAGATGGAAAAAAACCAAATATTTAATAAACCAAGTAACCATTTTTTTTTTTAAAGCGGATTTCCGGAGGAAATTAGGCTATTGAGGAGGTCGTCGGCGGCTCCCAGGCTAGAGGCTTATATATTCGTGATAAGGAAGCTCTGGGGACCACAAAAAAAAAAAAAAAAAAAATATTTGTATATAGGTATGTTTTTTTTTTTTTTTTTTTTTATTGGTAAAGCAACTTTTTTTAGCATGAACTTTATAAACCAAGTCTACCATTTAAACCAATTTTTTCCAATCATTAGGGATATAAGCGACCTTCAATTAACGCGTTTAACACGATTAACACCTAAAATTTAACGTGTTAATTGAAGAACGTGAATACCCCTTTATGTAGTACAGTAATTAAACCAATTATTTCAATAAAAATAAGACGAAAATCTTGGAAGCTTCTTAAAAAATCCAATAGATCGCAAGTGATGTTATATTTACGTTTATGGAAGGGCAGACCCTTTAACCGATTTTTATTAAGGGGCATTCTCCCATCAGGATTGTTTGTTTCTCATTCAAGAGATCGCAGCACTATCACCCCCAAAGTTTCCACGTTTTGGACACCAAAAATGGTCGGAAAATTTTTTTTTTAAAGCGAGTTCTCATTCTTTAGGAAAACCACGTGCTGTTTAGAGAGCAGTTTTTCCGAAAAATTTTTTGTCGGAAAAATAGAAAATGCAATTTTCAACCAAAACTTTATTTTTGAAAAAACAGGTAGTCATCTTGTAGGTTTTGACGAGCTGATTCCAAATATGCTAATATTAATACGATCGGATGGATAGATTCGTCGGTACGAGATTTTTAAGGATTGATGCTGCGGGGTTCCGCAGCTTTCGGTTATTTCAGTTTTTTGCGGAGTTTACTACCGTCCAATACAGTGTAGAAAATGCCAAAAAATCGAAGCATCGTAAAGGTAGGTATGAAGAGCTCGTTGGGGCTCTTGGAGGGAAAAATCAAAGAGATAGAAGAGGGTGGGATCAGGTGAAATAGGACAGATGGCTCAAAACAGATGTCTAAACTAAAAAGTAAGGTCGTCAGGACGGTGATTGGGGGAACGGAAACCTCAGCCGGAACAGGTAGAAATACTTTGTTGATAGTGAAAGGTTGAAAAAGTAAACGATAGGAAGGCGCACCACAATAAAATAGAAAAAACCGCCTTTTTTTTCGCCCGTAACTTCATTTTTCCACCCCTGATCCCACGGATTTTCGCCGATTTCACATCAAAAAGTGACGTGACCCATAAATAGTTGAGAAATCCAATACAAAGACACAATATTTTGCATAAACATACAATTTCCAAGCATTAATATTTATGCAAAGACACGAGTCAGATCATAAATTATGCGTAAAATGGAAAGAGAAAGCAAATCAGCTACATTGACACTCCTGAGGCTTTCCCATATTGACATGGCTGCAGGGGCGGACTGGGACCTTAGGGTGTGGGTGGGTTTTCAGTTAAGGGGGCGCAGAAAATAGGCTTTTAGAAAAATAAACTCAGCAAAAACAGAGGTTCCCAAAATTTTTCACAGTGCGCCCCCCCTTTTAAACAAATTAAAACCTTTGCCCCCCCCCCCCACCAAGTTTTGAATGTTAACTTTGAGGTTTTTGAATAAAATTTGGGTTTTAAAATGTTGATTTTGAGATTTTTGACAAAAAATTGCCAATTTAATGTTGATTTTGAGGTTTTTTGACGAAAATTAGGCATTTATAAATGTTGATTTTGAGGTTTTTGACGAAAATTTGGCATCATAAATGTTGATTTTGAGGTTTTCTTTTTTTTTTTTTTTACGAAAATAAGGCTTTAAAACTGTTGATTTTTAGGTTTTTGGCAAAAATTTGGCTTTTAAATGTTGATTTTGAGGTTTTTTGACGAAAGTTAGGCTTTACAAATGTTGATTTTGAGGTTTTTTACGAAAATTTGGCTTTTTAAATGTTGATTTTGAGGTTTTTTGACGAAAATTAGGGTTTTTAAATGTTGATTTTGAGGTTTTTGCACGAAAATTTGGCTTCTAAATGTCAATTTTGAGTTTTTTTGACGAAAATTGGGCTTTAAAAATGTTGATTTTGAGGTTTTTGACGAAAATTCGGGTTTTAAATGTTGATTTCGAGGTTTTTTGACGAAAATTATGCTTCACACATGTTGATTTCGAGGTTTTTACTTTTTTTTTTTTTAACGAAAATTAGGCTTTACAAATGTTGATTTTGAGGTTATTCACGAATTTTTGGGGATATTTGCACTCCCAAAAAAAAAAATCTTGAGCTTTCCCACACCCCCCGAGGACAGCTTACGCCCCCTCTGTCCACCCGCCCCCCCGGGCCAGTCCGCCCCTGCATGGCTAGACAGTGGATTTTAAGGAATCCACCATTTTCTTCAAAGCTACAACTTCTTGAACATTTTTGACTTTTCCTTTTCATTTCCAGAATATCTCCAGTTTATTTCAGGAGGGGATTAACGTACAAAATAAAAAAAAAAGTTTTAAATTTTTTCATTCGGAATAAAATTGACCAAGTTTCAATAAAAGGAATTGTTTTGAAAACAAAGATGATTCATTTAAAAATAGTGAAGTGTCGGAGCGAGGAGTTAGGTCGATGGCCCTCTTTGGGTCTCTGCCCCCGACCATCGAACTTTTTTTTCTTCTTCTTTTCATCTCCGAAGGATACACCAAGGCCCAACCCCAAAGAATGTAAATCAGCGAGTTTTAAATCTTTAAAACGACCGTGGATTTAAATCGAACGTCTCCCTTGTACACATTTCATTAAATTCCAAAATATTTCATTTATCAGTGTTGCCAGAGGTCCAAATTTTCAGGTTGCCCAATTCGGGTGATCTGGCAACACTGGACCTTGTTTAGGACCAGTGTAGCCAGAAAAGGATTTCCCCCAATATTGGGGCTTCTTAAGTAGACCAATTTTCGCAGCCCAATCTGGCAACCCTGGTCCAAAAGCCATGTAGAAGGGGCGATTTTACTCAGGGGCGGACTGGCCCGGAGGGGGCGGGTGGACAGAACCCACCCGCGCCCCCCGAGAATACATAGAGAATACATTTGGTTACCTATTTTTATTTTTATTTATTTATTTTGGCAAATATTCCCAAAAATTCGCGAAAAACCTCAAAATCAACATTTATGAAGCCTTATTTTCATCCAAAAATCTCAAAATCAACATTTAATAAGCCTAATTTCCGTCAAAAAGCCTCAAAATCAACATTAATAAAGCCAAATTATCGTAAAAAACCTCAAAATCAACATTTGTAAAGCCTAATTTTCGTCATAAAACGTCGAAATCAACACTTATGAAGCCTAATTTTCGACCAAAAACCTCGTAATCAACATTTAAAAAGCCTAATTTTTGTCAAAAAACCTCATAATAAACATTTAAAAAGCCAAATCTTCGTGAAAAACCTCATAACCAACATTTGTAAAGCCCAATTTTGGTCAAAAAACGTCGAAATAAACATTTAAAAAGCCAAATTTTGGTCAAAAAACCTCAAAATCAACATTTAAAAAGCCAAATTTTGGTCAAAAAACCTCATAATAAACATTTAAAAGCCAAATCTTCGTGAAAAACCTCATAACCAACATTTTTAAAGCCCAATTTTGGTCAAAAAACCTCATAATAAACATTTAAAAGCCAAATCTTTGTGAAAAACCTCATAACCAACATTTGTAAAGCCCAATTTTGGTCAAAAAACCTCGAAATAAACATTTAAAAAGCCAAATTTTGGTCAAAAAACCTCAAAATCAACATTTTTAAAGCATAATTTTGGTCAAAAAACCTCGAAATCAACATTTAAAAAGCCAAATTTTGGTCAAAAAACCTCAAAATCAACATTTTTAAAGCATAATTTTGGTCAAAAAACGTCGAAATAAACATTTAAAAAGCCAAATTTTGGTCAAAAAACCTCAAAATCAACATTTAAAAAGCCAAATTTTGGTCAAAAAACCTCATAATAAACATTTAAAAGCCAAATCTTCGTGAAAAACCTCATAACCAACATTTGTAAAGCCCAATTTTGGTCAAAAAACGTCGAAATAAACATTTAAAAAGCCAAATTTTGTCAAAAAACCTCAAAATCAACATTTAAAAGCCAAATTTTGGTCAAAAAACCTCATAATAAACATTTAAAAGCCAAATTTCGTGAAAAACCTCAAATCAACATTTGTAAAGCCCAATTTTGGTCAAAAAACGTCGAAATAAACATTTAAAAAGCCAAATTTTGGTCAAAAAACCTCAAAATCAACATTTAAAAAGCCAAATTTTGGTCAAAAAACCTCAAAATCAACATTTAAAAAGCCAAATTTTGGTCAAAAACCTCAAAATCAACATTTAAAAGCCAAATCTTCGTCAAAAAACCTCATAACAACATTTGTAAAGCCCAATTTTGGTCAAAAAACCTCGAAATCAACATTTAAAAAGCCAAATTTTGGTCAAAAAACCTCAAAATCAACATTTAAAAAGCCAAATTTTGGTCAAAAAACCTCATAATAAACATTTAAAAGCCAAATCTTCGTGAAAAACCTCATAACCAACATTTGTAAAGCCCAATTTTGGTCAAAAAACGTCGAAATAAACATTTAAAAAGCCAAATTTTGGTCAAAAAACCTCAAAATCAACATTTAAAAAGCCTAATTTTTGTCAAAAAACCTCATAATAAACAATTAAAAAGCCAAATCTTCGTGAAAAACCTCATAAACAACATTTGTAAAGCCCAATTTTGGTCAAAAAACCACGAAATCAACATTTATAATGCCTAATTTTCGTCCAAAAACCTCAAAATCAACATTTTTAAAGCCTAATTTTCGTCAAAAAACCGCAAAATCAACATTTGTAAAGTCTAATTTTCGTCAAAAACCTCAACATCAACATTTAAAAAGCCTAATTTCCGTCAAAACACCTCAAAATCAACATTAATAAAGCCAAATTATCGTGAATAACCTCAAAATCGACATTTATGAAGCCTAATTTTCGTCCTAAAACTTCAAAATCAATAAATATTGATTTTTAATATTGATTTTTAAATAAAAAGCCAAATTTTCGTCAAAAACCTCAAAATCAACATTTTTAGAGCCTAATTTTCGTCAAAACCCCCACAAAATCAACATTTATGATGCCTAATTTTCGTCAAAAACGTCAAAATCAACAGTTACAAATGCCTAATTTTCAGACTTGAAAAATTTATTTCCCAAGTTATCCAGAAAATAGCAATTATCTGCGCCCCCTTAAGTGAAAACCCACCCACACCCTAAGGTCCCAGTCCGCCCCTGATTTTACTTCGAAGTCCGAGGGCGGAAAATGACCTTCCTGCACGTCCACTCTTTATATTCATCCATTTGGAAGTATAAATGTAAGTAAATGGTCCCTTTTCGATTCGTTGAGAAAAAAAGAGTTTTAAATATGAATGGAGGAGAGTTCGAGGTCAATCTTATGCGGGGCAGTTTTATTTCCATCAGAGACGAGGATGATGGCTGAATCGCATGAAAAAAACATTTTCAGCTAAGGTCAATTCACTCCTACCAGAGAGTTCAAAAATAATTTTTCCATAAATAATGCAGGAATACCAAGAAAAGAGGATTTTCTAGAATTATGTCCCAAATTGGACTTTATCGCACTGAAAGTGTTTGCACCTGATTATTGAAGAAGGGCGGCAATTGTTCTCCTAGGGAAAAGAAGCTGGGAAGAAGAAAGGGAAGGTAAAAAAATGAGAGAGAGATGATGAACGGAGGGGTCGTTCGGAAAGCAGAGAGCTCCAAGCAACAGGCCATTGTATCCGCCATCTGGATCCAACAAACACCTGCTCGACCTGCACGGATTCACTGCTCGTCCACCCTTCGGCCTTCCTTTTCTTTTTTTAAATCACCCCATCAGTTTTAGACCATAAAACTTTCATATAATTTACCCGCAGGTGGAGAATTGAAATGGCGAAAAAGCGAATCTCTGGAACAGGTTAAATCTTGAAAGATGCACAGCTCACAAGGCTCAAGATCTAGTGCGGCATGGTTGTTCTGTAGCTAATATATTGGATTCCTTTGAAGTTTTGACGACTTTACTCGAAATACCTAAGGGGGATTCTCCCATCAGAATTGTTTGTTTCTCATTTAAGAGATCGAGGCACTATCACCCACAAAATGAGTCATCTTGATGATTGATGAGTCATCTTTGCTTCCCCACAATTTGACTCCCCTTCCCCGCAGCATCAATCCTTAAAAATCTCGTACCGACGAATCTATTCATCCGATCTTCTTAATATTAGCATATTTGGAATCAGCTCGTCAAAACCTACAAGATGACTACCTGTTTTTTCAAATATAAAGTTTTGGTGGAAAATTGCATTTTCTATTTTCCCGAGGAAAATTTTTCCGGAAAAACTGCCCCCTAAACAGCACGTAGTTTTCCAAAAGAATGAGAAAGCGCTTTTCGAAAAAAAAATTTCCGACCATTTTTAGTGCCCAAAACGAGGAAACTACTTTTGGGCATCTTCCCTCTCTCTAGCACACTTAGTAGAATTTTGATGTCGGATCCCCCTTAAGGCTTCCTTAAACCATAATGATCTCCACTAAATTTCAATCCCTCCCCATTTTTGGATACTAGTTGACTGATTTCCACCAATTCACAGGCTCAAATCTTGATAATTTTATATAGAGAAGGAGCCATTGGTGGGCGTTCTAAAGCCCTTGGATGAGTCGAGTCAGCCGGAAATTCGTTACGTATTTTTGGACGGAATAACGAGGGGCGAGGAAGTGCAGCCGGCTTCGAAATTTCCTGTCGCAACACTGATTTCTTTTTCTATTTTTATTTTAAACCTCACATTCTCTAACCAGTAACCATCTGCTCCTCTTTTATTTTTGGAACACGAACTTTTAAAACAAATCCATTTTAAGTTACGAAAAAAAGCACAGGGGCAGACTGGCCCGGTGGGGAAAATAATAGGGTTGCCAGGTTGGGCTTTTAGACGTAGCCAAAGCGATAAAACGCCCAATCTGGCAAATCAATCGAAAGCTCGTCAGATTGGGCCTTATAAAGTGGCCCAGAATGGCGAAACTGTCATATGCCCAATTTTGTCAGATAACAGGGTTGCCAGGTCGGGCTATAAAAAGTAGCCCAATTTACGCGTTAAATTTATTATTGCGCAAAAGAGCGAGAGGCGAGCGCTGTCGAGCCCACTGTTGTCAGATGTAACCAAAAAGTATCCGCAATTGCGATACCAAATCGCGTCCCAAACTAATGGCAACACACTGGCAAAAGCCCAATTTTGTCAGATTACAGGGTTGCCAGGCAGGGCTATAAAAAGTAGCCCAATTTGCGATAAATCGCCCAAACTGGCAACGCTAACAAAAGCCCAATTTTGTCAGATTACAGGGTTGCCAGGTTGGGCTATAAAAATTAGCCCAATTTACGTTTAATTGTCCAAGATAACGCTTTCGAAAGCCCAATTTTGTCAGACTACAGAGTTGCCAGGTTGGTCATGTAAAAAGTAGCCCAATTTGCGATAAATGACCCAAAATGGCGACACAGTCAAATGCCCAATTGTCACAATTACAGGTCGCCAGGTTGGCATAAAAAAGTAGCGCCCAATCACGTTAAATTGCTCAAATAGCGACAAACGTGGCCACAGCTAGATGCAGGTTCAGGGAGTTCAGAGTAGAAACTGCCAATGCTTTTTTGTTTCTTTAATTTTTCAACAACAAAACCAAAAAGTGTTTGGCATTGATGTACATTTGCACCCAAGGCTACTGCATCTATTTGTTTATCCTTGTTTTAACAATGAATAATCAAACAATGGATTACTCATTCAACTCGGTAAAAAATGATTCGCCCATTGTTTTTGAACAATTTCTTTCTCTTCTTTTTCTTTTCTTTCTTTCTTCGGATATGATTGTGATGAAAGTTGGATTGATAGACGACTCTAGGCATAATAACGACATTTTTAAATCCTCAGGTAGAAGTGTGTTGAAGCGAAAGAGAGCGGTAAACTAATATGTACAACAAGCGCTTTATAAAATGGGACAATCTTCACCCGGAGTTCACATCATGAATTTATTTACCTAAAGGGTGGAGGGTCGACAGGAAGGTGCAGGCGCCATTCTTATCATTCCGTCCAGCTTTTTCAAAAGCGAGCCAAAAGTCTTCATAGTTGTCATAATATAGCTAAAGAAACTCCATCCGGATCATCCACGAGCAAACGTACACTAGATTGACCATTGAAGAGACTGAAAGCATTTTTCCATTTCCATAGTTTTCTAATATTTTTCTCCTACTGGCAAGCAACTTTTTGTCTGTTCAATCATCGAGAATAATAAAATAGATGTATGAAGGATAGAAAAATGTGCGATGAGGTGTTGACGCAGGTGAAGGAAACTACTCTATCGTGCAAGATCATCATGTATCAACAAAAAACGAAGGTCTCCAGAGCATTATCATCGGGCCACCTGACTACGAATATTTAGCCACTCCTTCCTTCAAAAACTCAGCAACCGTCGTAGCTTGAAGGAATGCTGGTAAACTTATTTTTAGAATCCGCTGAAAAATGAAGTTCGGTTTATAAGGACAGAAAATGTCTCGTTAAAAAGTCAATCAGGTTCTTCATTTTGTCTATCTGTGGCAGAG
>JAGWEN010000054.1:407687-422673 GCA_018703685.1 Orius laevigatus | reverse complement strand
GGGGGGGGGGGGGGGGGGGGGGGGGGGGGGGGGGGGGGGGGGGGGGGGGGGGGGGGGGGGGGGGGGGGGGGGGGGGGGGGGGGGGGGGGGGGGGGGGGGGGGGGGTGGGGGTGGGGGGGGGGGGGGGGGGGGGGGGGGGGGGGGGGGGGGGGGGGGGGGGGGGGGGGGGGGGGGGGGTGGGGGGGGGTGGGGGGGGGGGTGGGGGGGGGGGGTGGGGGGGGGGGGGGGGGGGGGGGGGGGGGGGGGGGGGGGGGGGGGGGGGGGGGGGGGGGGGGGGGGGGGGGGGGGTGGGGGGGTGGGGGGGGGGGGGGGGGGGGGGGGGGGGGGGGGGGGGGGGGGGGGGGGTGTGGGGGGGGGGGGGGGGGGGGGGGGGGGGGGGGGGGGTGGGGGGGGGGGGGGGGGGGGGGGGGGGGGGGGGGGGGGGGGGGGGGTGGGGGGGGGGGGGGGGGGGGGGGGGGGGGGGGGGGGGGGGGGGGGGGGGGGGGGGGGGGGTGGTGTGTGTGGGGTGTGTGGGGGTGGGGTGGGGTGTGGGGTGGGGGGGGTGGGGTGGGGTGGGGTGTGGGGTGGGGTGGTGGGGTGGGGTGGGGTGGGGGGGGGGGGGTGGGGTGGGGTGGGGTGGGGTGGGGTGGGGTGGGGTGGGGTGGGGTGGGGTGGGGGTGGGGTGGGGTGGGGTGGGGTGGGGTGGGGTGGGGTGGGGGGGGGGGTGTGGGGTGTGTGTGTGGGGTGGGGTGTGTGTGGTGTGGGGTGGGCGTGTGTGGTGCCGCGGTAGCATGTGGAGACGATGTGAGAGGATGGAGGATGTGGAGGATGTAGGAGCGAGGCATGGGAGGATGTGGGGGATGATGTGAGGATGAGTGGATGTGGAGGCTCTGTGGAGGGGAGGATGCTGATAGATGAGGAGGATGTGCGAGGAGTAGGATGGAGTGATGGAGGGGAGGATGAGGAGATGTGGAGGATGTGAGGGAGGGATGAGAGGATGCTGTGTGTGATGTGGAGTGAGGCTGGCGAGGATGTGGGGGATGATGGAGGGAGGATGTGGCGAGGATGTGTGTGGGGGGAGGATGGGATGATTGTGGGGATGGATGGGATGATGTGGGGGATGTAGAGGGGAGGATGGAAGGATGTGGGGGATGGTAGGATTTGGGTGGAGGGAAGGATGTGGGGGATGGGAGGATTTGGGTAGAGGGAAGGATGTGTGGGGATCGGGAGATTTTGATGGAGGATTGAGATGGTAGGATGTGGGGGGAGGATGGGAGGATGTGGGTGGGGGAGGTTGGGAGGATGTGGCGGAGGTCCTGAGGATGTAGGAGAAAGACATGACGTCACGATTACACCTACCATCACACATTTCTTATCAGCTAGCACTTATCACTATCAAAAATTTATTAAAAATCTATTTTTCAGCCAAATGAAAGAATTCTATTTCCTTGAAACGTGGTTAGCCTTAAAACAAATTTTTTATTAAATTATCTTCTTTTCAAACCCCTTTTTCTAATCTTTGAATTAAGTTATGAATTCTCTTCTACGGTATACTTAAGCGAGTTAACCCGACCATCTTGAAGGAACCTTTTGAGTCGCTTTTAACGAGCTCTCGAGGAGCTTAAACTCGACTGTCAAAACGGGTCATCAATCATTAAACAAATGAGTCCCGCGGCAGCAGCGACTAATGAGGTAGATTTCTTTCAGATGGTTAGGATGCTCGAAGTTTTCTAAATTCGAAGATAAATCATCTGTTTCCCCTTGGTAAAAATTCAAAAATGTTCTCTTTTTTACTAGATTCAAATCTATTACAACCAGCTGATCCAAACAAACTTTAAAATCTCTCTAGCCATCCCATAACATCACTTAGAAGTTGAAACGACGCTTGGATGACGGTTTAGGAAATAACCAGTTATGGCCCTAAGTAAATGTACCAAAACGCTGGTCCGATTTCAGCCGTTAACGAACTCATAAATTCGATTAGTTTTAAAAGCCCTAAATACGAATTTCATGATCATCAGTAAAAATGTACTCAAGTTATCGTGCGAATATATATATATATACATATATCATATATATATATAAACTTTGAGTTGTAGGGTGGTTTGGGGGTCTCAGGGGGTCTGAAATGAAAACTGTCACAAAATTTTTGATTCTGAGACTACTGCCCCATTGCAATAGGTAGATTTTCTGAAAGAAATCTACCTTAAATCAGTCGTACTTATATTTCATAGGGAGAATATAAGCCTTTAAAAGCTTTTCAACTTTGAAAAGATGGAGAAACGTCAGGTATACTAAACCAGAGTTCCGCAACTCGGATAAGTCGTGAGGGTTTAGCCTAATAGTTGAGAAATCTCCAGGTTTTGTCGTGGTGGTGAACCCGGGGGAAGTTGTTAAGTTTGTCTTGGGAGTGTTATTACCGGTCCGGGTGTTTAGTTTCTCTTTGAGGGAGACAAATTGGTTCATTAGTTTCAATGTTGTCATCGCCTTTCCTCACGAACCTTGTCAGGGCTCCTTTTGCGATTGATGTGGATAAACCAGAAAGGGCAAAAGGGGGGCCAGAAACAGGGTTCCCACTCTTAATTAAAACGTTTAATTGAATCTTAAAAGAAGGACTTGATTTTAAGCGTGGGACTCAATTTTATTAACTAAAAATCTTGTTAATTTTGTCAACTTTTGTGAATAGGATGGAAATTTACTTCTGCTTCTGACAGTTTCTCAGAGTTTAAGCTCTTCAGGTTTAGCGTTGACCGATTTTCTATGGTCCAGACTGAACTTTCGAGTCTCTTTGATACGGAAAAGACAAACGGGATGTATAAAAGCTAATAATGAACACTGAAGCTTTTCACGCTTCCTGCGATTTACAACCCGGACTAAAAATCACGATTTACGAGCCCGTGACTGGCCACTTTTCGGTTCAAAACTCTGAATCACCCATTGAGACGCCTACGTTTTTTCACATAAAAATCCCGTACAAAAAGATGATTTGTTGGCGGATCATCGCGCTTTTAACGTCCTTATTTATATCGGAGATTCCTTCGCTTTTCAAAGAATAGATTGAGGAATTTTATATCTTATACGAAATTTTTCCACGCTTTTCCTTTAAGGATACTGGAAGAAAAGTTGAAAAGGGAGTCGGATTTACCATATTTCATTGATGATCTCTAAAATATGGCGATGCCAAAAAGATATTATTCCATTGACATCAGACACCCGCGAACTAGTTAGCTCAGGCTTTACTTCACACTTTTTGGAAAGACTTTGACCCTTTAATCACAACCCTAAGGAAGAAAAAGAAATTTAATAAAAAAGACAAAAAGAAAGTTAAAAAAACAACTACCATATGACCTCCTTCACGTCCTCCCGACCTCCCCCAGATCCTCCCATCCTCTCCCCCCACATCCTCCCCCATTCTTCCACATCATCACATCCTCCCCCCACATCTCTCTCATCCTCACATCCTCCCATCCTCTCCCCCACATCTTTCAAACTCCCCCACATCGTCCCATCCTCCCTCCCCCCACATCCTCCCATCCTCCACCCATTCTTCCTCCCCCCCCATCATTCCATCCTCCCCCCATCATCCCATCCTCCCCCCATCATCTCTCATCCTCCCCCCTCCTCAAATCCTCCCATCCTCTACCCAAATCCTTTCAAACTCCCCCCACATCCTCCCATCCTCTCCCCCCCCACATCCACCCATTCTTCCTCCCCCTCCCATCATCCCATCCTCCCCCCACATCTCTCATCCTCCCCCCTCCTCACATCCTCCCATCCTCTCCCCACATCCTTTCAAAACTCCCCCACACCTCCCATCCTCCCCCCACATCCTCCCATCCTCTCCCCCACATCCTCCCATCCTCTCCCCCACACATCCTCCCATCCTCCCCCCATTTTCCACCCCCAACATCATCTCATCCTCCCCCACATCATCTCATCCTCCCCCCACATCATCTCATCCTCCCCCACATCCTCCCATCCTCTCCCCCCACATCCTCCCATCCACCCCCCCACATCCTCCCATCCTCTCCCGCCACATCCTCCCATCCTCCCCCCACATCCTCCCATCCTCCCCCCACATCCTCCCCCCACATCCTCCCACCCCCCACATCCTCCCACCCCCCACATCCTCCCCTCCCCCACATCCTCTCCCCCCACATCCTCCCATCCCCCACATCCTCTCCCCCACATCCTCTCCCCCCCCACATCCTCCCATCCTTACCCCAATCCTCCATCTACCCCACACTCCCATCCTCTTCCCCCACATCCCTCTTCCCATTCTTCCATCCTCCACATCATCCCATCCTCCCCCCACATCCCGAAACTCCCCTCACATCCTCCCAACCTTCCTCAACATCCTTACAACCTTCCCCCATCCTCCACCCTCTCCAAACTTTCCCCCACCTAACCTCCCCTATATCCTTTCAACCTCCTCACATCTTCCCAACTCACCTCAATCCACATATTCTAAACCTCCCCCTCTATCTAATCCTCAAGTGTTATTATTCCTCCCTAAAAGTGTCTCTCACCTGCCAGAGAAGCGATTGCATGTAATCTAAGCATCCAGCGTTATAGGCTGTATTCAACGTTTAATCAGGGTTTAATTCATAGATGCAATACATTGTAATCTCCATAATGTAGACCCCCAAATCCTGATAAATGATGATAGTGAGATCTTCCTTTTTTCGTACGATAAAGCCCCTTTATAAAATCAGAAAGGGACCCGTCTCTTTATCATATCGATATCGCATTTGTATTGACGGATTTTCTATTTTCGCAGACGGTAAGCGTCGCCGTGAGCGTTCTCACCCTCACGTTTATTTCGTTGGACAGATGGTACGCGATTTGTTTTCCACTCAAATTCAATTCGACGACGTCGAGGGCTAAAAGCGCCATCCTTCTTATTTGGTTCGTCGCTCTCCTCTGCGGTAAGTCCATTTTCATTTTGTTCCAAGAATAAAAAAAGAAAAAAGAGAGGAAGAAATTATATTTTAAACGAAAAGGGTTTTTAAAAAAAGAGGGTCCCTTTTACTTGAGGATAAACCAATTCAAAACGAGAGGAAGTCATCTCGGGCTGATTTCCTCCTTTTCATCGCATTACCAACTTCTAACCATTTTCTAGACTCTAGAGCGTTTTATTTTTTAAATAATTTAAACTACTTTTTTCTCGTAAAACCTCTCCCTCTCACTCCGATTTTATACTTGACAGGTCATTTTAACTTGTTTCTGGTTTTCAGATATTCCCGAGCTTATAACCCTTCATACGTATAGGATGAAAAACTTCAGCGTGGATACAGTTTTGTTCACTCAATGTACGTCATCGTGGAGTGACGAGACCGAAAGGAAGTACAACATCTACAAAATGGCTTTTCTTTACTTCTTACCCCTCTGCGTCACTTCGGTCGCCTACTTCAAAATCGTGAGCGTCTTATGGCGTTCCGGTGACATCGTCGCAAGCCAAAAACTTCAATCGGGACCCTGCACGATCTCAGGTACGTCAAAGCCCATCAAACGTCTTATTACGTCCCTTTGATCCACTCCATTTACCTAATGGACCCCATTTATTTATTCACTCTAACGCCTTAAAGCCTCTTTTCACATAAATATTTGATTTTTGTTCTTAAAATCACTGTTTTCACAAAGATAAATACAATCTTTACGAGTTATTAACCGCTTGAGATATAAGGTGAGCTCCTATCTTAAAGGAAGTCGCTACAGGAAGCTGAAAAATATTTTCCCTTGATAAATCTTTTTTCTTCCTTATTTTCTAGGTCATTTATACTCTGTAAAGGATATTTATTAAAAAAATTAAAAGGGTCTAATAAATTGGGAAATCTGCATTTTCTGCTATTAATCCAGAAGAGTGGCGATTTTTCAAGTCAATTGCCTTTTTTTTTCTTTCTCCCTTCTAGGCGAAACATAATTGCGATTTAAAACGTTCTCTGGGTCCAGAAAACGAAATTAATGGCCCTCTTTGTGAATAAAATATCTTATTATTTGGATCAAAGGGTGAAATTAAAGCTACAGGTTTGTGTGTGGTAGAAAGGGACAGGTGCTTTTGGATTTTGAACGTTTTCTGGCCGGAAAGATCCGGTTTTTGGTGAATTTCGACATCTTTATTGACACGGGAGAAAGATAAAATGACCCCGAAATGGCTTTTAAGGCATTTTAAGCCGTTTTAACAAGCGTAATTTAACTGTCTAAGAAATTGCTTGAAAATAAGGTAATTAGAAATGATTTAAAAATATTTAAAAAAGGACTCAAAACCAGATACGTAAAAATGCTGTACTTCAGCTTAGCTCCTTCAAGTACATGGTAGCGTTTCGCCCCGCAAGCAAAAACCTTTTGAATAGCGGATTCAAAAGCCATTCGGAGTTCGAAGTTTTTTTAATTTATTTTTTATTTTTAAGGGCTTTTAAGCCACATTTTCATTGGATTAGCTGTTTTTAAAGAATCATTGGTAGTATGTACTCATTGGATTAAGCCAGCCTCTTTTTAATAGATTTGGGCAGTTTTGGAGGTCTGGGCAGTTTTGGTGATTTGGGTGGTTATCGAAGTTTAGGCGATTTGGGCAGTTTCGGTGATTTGGGTGTTTTTTGAAGCTTGGGCGATTTGGGCATTTTTGGTGATTTGGGTGGTTCTTGCGGTTTGGGCGATTTGGGCAGTTATATAGGTCTGGACGGTTTTGGTGATTTGGGTGGTTTTCGAAGTTAAGGCGGTTTGGGCAGTTCTCGAGGTCTGTACGGTTTTGGTGATTTGGGTGGTTTTCGAAGTTTAGGCGGTTTGAGCAGTTTTGGTGATTTGGGTGGTTCTTGCGGTTTGTGCGATTTGGGCAGTTCTATAGGTCTGGACGGTTCCAAAACCAATGATTTGGGTGGTTTTCGAAGTTTAGGCGGTTAGGGCAGTTTTGGTGATTTGGGTGGCTTTTGCGCTTTGGGCGATTTGGGCAGTTCTGGAGGTCTGGACAGTTTTGTTGATTTGAGTGGTTTTCGAAGTTTAGGCGGTTTGGGCAGTTTTGGAGGTCTAGGAAGTTTGGGTGATTTAGGAGGTTTTCACGGTTTGGGCAACTTAGGAAGTTTTGGAGGTGCAGTTTGAATGATTTGGCTGGTTTTTCCAGTTTGGGGGATTTGGGTAATTTTAGTTGTCCAAAAAGGGGACGAAAAACGAAATCCAGCTATCTCATTTTAAAGGAATAAAATATCAAATATTTTTCACACCCGTTTCGTTGTCTGTCTTCTCCAAAAATGTAATTAATACGTGAAAATGAGTTTTTATCCAGGGCGTTGAATAAATTGAAGATTATTTTGCATAGAGCGAAGGGAAAAGTCGAAAAGTCTCGTTTTCAAGAGATGATGAGGTTTTTAATTGAACCCTCACCCGTGTCTGCCCTTTTTGGCCGGAGGGTCCTTTTATGAATGAAACCCGAAGCGTTAAATATTGTTCGGACTCCCCCTAAAATAGCGTCTATAACTAGAAGCATTATGTAAAACGATTATCGTCCGCCTATTTCAAGCTCTTTGTGGTCTGAGGGAAGGTTATTTCAGAAAAAGCAATCAACTCGATCCTTCCAATCGTCCTGAAAGCCTTTTAAAATACAAAATCCCATTAACTTGAAATAAACGGATGCCGTTACTGTCGACACCTTCTTTCAAGACTGCATCTCGGTGCAACGAAGAATTTAAAATAATTTTCTCCATTATACTTCGAGCCAGATGAAACAAAATTCTTTAGTGTTATTCGTCTGGATGGGTTTTGTAATCAAGCCTTTAAATTCGTAAAAATCAAGCTAAAAGTATCCATTTTGTCGCATAAGAATGAAATCTGCAATCAAAAATCAAGCCCAAAAGAGCCTTTTGGAAAAAAATCTAGCTAAAAGGGTTCCAATGTCCAAAAATCGAGGTAAAAATGGCCCCTAGTGTCCAAAAAGGATCAAAATTCAAGCTAAAAGGGGCCATTTTCATAGTAAATGAACAAAATGGTTGAAAGGGCCCCTAGTGCCAAAAAAGGGTCAAAAATCAAGCAAAAAAGATTTTTTTTAAACGGATTTCCGGAGGAAAGCAGGCTATTGGGGTCGGCATCACCGAGGCTTTCGGCTTAGAGGCTTATATTTTTTTGTAGTTAAGGAACAAAATCTTGTTAAGAAGGCCCCTAGTGTCTAAAAAGGATAATAAATCAAGCTATAAAAGGCCATTTTCGTTAAGAAGAAACATAATCTAGTAAAAAGGGCCTCTTGTGTAAAAAAGATAAAAAAAACCTAGCTAAAAAGGGCCCCTAGTGTCCAAAAAGGATCAAAATTCAAGCTAAAAAGGGCCCTTTTTGCCACAAAGAACCATAAATAATCTAGTTAAAAGGGCCCCTTTTGTCTAAAAAAGATCAAAAACCTAGCTAAAAAGGGCCCCTAGTGTCTAAAAAGGATAATAAATCAAGCTAAAAAGGGCCATTTTCGTCACAAAGAAACAATATCTAGTTAAAAGGGCATCTTGTGTAAAAAAGATTCAAAAAACCTTGCTAAAAAGGACCCCTAGTGTCCAAAAAGGATCAAAATTCAAGCTAAAAAGGGCCCTTTTCGTCAAAAAGAACTATAATCTACTTAAAGGGGCCCCTTGTGTCCAAAAAGGATCAAAATTCAAGCTAAAAAGGGCCCTTTTCGTCAAAAAGAACTATAATTTACTTTAAAGTGCCCCTTTTGTCTAAAAAAGATCAAAAACCTAGCTAAAAAGGCCCCCCTAGTGTCTAAAAAAGATTATAAATCAAGTTAAAAAGGGCCATTTTCGTCACAAAGAAACATAATCTAGTTACAAGGGCCCCTAGTGTCCAAAAAGGATCAAAAGTCAAGCTAAAAGGGCTCCTGGTGTATAACAAAGATTATCAATCAAGCTATATACCTAGAAGGGGCTTTCTCGTCACAAAGAACCATAATCTAGTTAAAAGGGCCCCTTGTGTCCAAAAAAGATCAAAAATCTAGCTAAATAGGGCCCCTTGTGTCCAAAAAATCCTTTTGACCTTTAATTTTTAACAAATACTTATCTTTAATTTTTTTAACTTTTTTAAATTTTTAGGTTCGAGGAGAATGACGTTGTTGAACGCATCGACTGAAATTCAGCTCAGGACTAGGCGTAAAGCGGCCAAAATGTTGGTCGCCGTTGTCATCATGTTCGCTTTCTGCTATTTCCCAGTTCATCTCCTCAGCATCCTAAGGTCTGTACCCTTTCATAACTTTATTTATTCAATCAGGCCTATTTTTAACGGAAATCAAGTAGAATGGGAATAAAAAAGCCCCTCTCGACTCTTTTGAAACTCGCTCCTAAACCAGCCCCGGGCCATTATTCAGTTTGAGGGTCTCGTCCAACGCACCCCCTCCCCCAATCTTCCCAGAGACATCAAACTCTGTCATAAACACAAACAGCCAACTTTAGAAATTTAAACTGGAAATCGTGACGTCACACAAAAAAAATGATAGGTAACAAATTTTCAGATATACAATGGACATACCGCAAAATGACGTGACGGCCGCTTTGTCTATGATGTCACATTGGTTATGCTATGCGAACAGCGCTGTCAACCCTTTAATATACAACTTTATGAGCGGTAATAGATCAAAATAGTGTAGAGAATAACGTTTGCGTTTTCAGGTAAGTTTAGGAAGGAGTTTCGGCGTACTTTTAACTGCGTCGGTGGCTCGCCAAGGCACGAAAATACGCTCCGGCTTAGCTCGTACAGCTCCCGTTATCACCATAGAGCTGACGTCATGCCGTTAAGCGTCACTTCGAATTTCGACCTCGATTGAAAGCTCCCCTCATCTTTCCTTCATCGACGTTTATCCCTCCGAAGGTCAATTATGGTTCTCCATAACACCGGAGAGGATCCGGAGCCCTAATTAAACCCCTCTCGACGTTTGATTAATGATTTAATAAAACACCTCCCTTAATTAGGCGTTGTTAAATTGATACGATATCCTCCGCACTCTGAATACGTTAGCGGTTAAAATCAATGTTAATTACCACCCACCTAAAATATATATCGTTTTATTTGTCTTTGGCTGTATTATGGATGTTTCGATGTTTGTAAATACATATCAGTGTTTAATGGTTTTCCTCATTATGATCATTCGATTGCTTCCACAAGACGACAAAATAAGGCGGGCAACAAAAATCGGTCACAAGTTCAGTTTAAGCGTGGGTATTATGGAAATAGGTGCCTTATGTGCCATTATGACTTCAAGGCCTCTGATTGGCTCAAGAGTTCCTGGCCTCTTATTGGTTCAAGAGTTCATTATCATTGGCCCAAGAGTTCCTGGTCATGTATCGGATAAGAGCTCCAGGCCTCCTATTGGCCAATGAGTTCCCAGACTTATATTGGTTCAGAAGTTTTGGGCTTTCTATTCCCTCGAGTTCTCGGCCTCCTATTCGCTCAAGAGTTTCCGGCCACCTATTGGTCCAGGAATCCCTTGCCTCCTGTTGGTCCAAGGGTTTCCAGCTTCCTATTGGACATTGGTACAACAGTTCCCTGGCCCCTATTGGCCTAAGCGTTCTTTGCCTCCTATTGGTCCAAGAGTTCGCGGCCTTCTGTTGACTAATGAGCTCCAGGCCTCCTATTGGTCAATGAGTTTCAGGCTTTAGGTATATAATCCAGAAGTTTTGGGCTCTCTATGCACTCAAGACTTCCCTGCCTCCTTTTCGTCCGAGAGTTCCCCTTCTATATTGGCCTGATAGTAAAAAACTCATTGGCCAATAGGAGCCCGGGAACTCTCGGACAATAGGAGGACGGAAACTCTTGTGCCAATAGGATGGCGGGAACTCTTGGGCCAATCGGAGGCCTTGAAGTCAGTACATCGACGTAATCAGATTTGATTGATATTCAGTTGTTAGCTTAGACTTTTCGCAATTTTTGCAAACAGGCTTTGAGAGTGTAAAATATAGTGGAAAACACGTTGTTTGAATTTAAAGTGATTACGGTTAGAATTTCATCCACGTACGACTTTCAAGGAAGTCGCAAAATCGGCCTTTAATTTAATTTCGTATTAAGATAAAAGGGTCGGGGATGATACAAGCAGTTCTAAATAGGTTTTTTACCGTTGGGAGACATTTAAGGAAGGCGGAAGGGGTATGAATTAAAGGACGTTTAACCGCCCGACGTAATTACCTTTAATCTTTCCCCTCTTTCCCTAGAGCGCTCTTAGCGAAGCCCACGCCGCATCCAGAAACCCCAAGCCCACACTTCAATTAAACTTTACAGAAAGAGTGGTTAAGTCACGATTGCTAATTAAGTGCAAGACTCAATTTTGACATTTTCCTTGTCGGAAAACCACCTGTGGTCAATTCATTCAACTTCTCTGTTAATGTTTATCATTTTATTCTAATTTTATTCCTACAAAATACGACGATGCAAGGTCACTGGATGTCCATAGTCCTCAAAACTGCCATATATGAATATGTAGTTTGCATTATCTAAAAATCAAAATGGCTGCTAAGTTATGTTTCATCTAGTTGGCCACTAGGATGGCGTAGTGGCTTTGTAGCAAATATGGACTTACGCTAAGATAAGTTTCGTATGTGAAAGTAGCTATTCGTCTATAATTTAGCTGCAAAGGTTCCCTGCATACCATCAACAAAATGACTATTTCTTTACGATCCTTTGGGCTTTCGGTATACCACTGATTATCATAAGCAGCTTCGAACAATTTATTCGACTAAAAAAACCAAAAAAGGCATTTAAAAAAATTCTTCTCTCTACAGTTAAAAGAATGGCGCTAACGCCTTAGATTTTCGGATCAAAAAATGGAAGAAGGGTCAATGGGTGGGATCGAAAATTCTTGTTTTTACCCTTAAAATGTTAAAAATCAGATTTTGAATGGAATCAAAAATTGAAATTTTGCTAATGAAGAGCACCATTCTTTTTGCCTCTACCTCCGTCAATATGGAATTGCCAGTCTCGCAGATTGCCGCAGGGAATACGTTGGTCGTACAGAACAAAATGACATCCCGAGGAGTAAAATTAGGCTGAAAACTAAATTAGTCTTCCATTTTAATATTTAATACCCTTGAAAGTGGAAATGTCGCCACACAACACTGAATTGATGATAAAACTGTAAGTAGAGCCACCGAGGATCCGTACATTTTGTTAAACTTTCCTGTCAAACTGACGATTTGTGAATTTTTCTGTTTAATATTGCTTACTTGATTATCTTGAATGTAGTTTGTAAACTGAAATTTTGCCTTTCTCTTGAATCTAATTCGCTACCTCGTATCATAAATTCGTTTTTGAGCACTTCGATAAGTGCTGCGATCGGAGTTACCATGACGCACAAAACGCCATCTGGATACCCAAACAGGAGGTTTGGGACGAACATGATGTACGTTTGGAAAATCCACCTTAAAGCGAGTTTCTCGTCTGGAATAAACGGCGTGCTGTATTCAAAAGGAGGCTTGTTCGCTCCAGTCACGAACATAATGCAGAGGGCGATCGAGACAATCCCAAAAGTGTAAAATACGTAAGTAGATATAAAAAACATGGCGTACGACCTCCCTCGTTTCGACCATCGTTTCAAATAGCCTGATTTTCCTCTTTCAAATAAAGATGATTAAACAAATATTGAGTTTCGTCCAAAATCTCTTCCAGAAACTTCCTATTTTTGATAAGAACCGTCTAAAAAAGTTTAATTATTTGTATAACCTGTATACCTGATTGTTAAGCAACATGAATGACAGCAGTCCAATAGACCAAACATTGGAGTTTATTAATTTTCGAAATTGGCTCGTAAATCAAATAATGGCTGCATGAAACGAATAAAAAAAATTGGATTTATAAGAGTCAACAAGTTTAAAAATTTCGTCAAATTTTGTTTTTGTCGAATTCGAGGATGCTTATTAGTTTGAAGAGACGTTTTATAAAATCGATGGAGCTTACGTCTCCGGTCATTTTGAGAGTGAACGTGAAGGAGTGGAAAGAATGACTGAAATACTTTATTAGGTGGGGGACATCTCCTTTCTCACACTAATATTTACCTTCCTTTCCAATATCCGAAAGCTCATTTAAATTTTAAAAGAAAATTCGCCTCATTCGCATTCACGGTGTGAAAAGCAGGGAAAACAATTTGTGAGCTCAATGATATTTTATGCATGGGACATCATGTGGCGCTATTAATCGAATTTTGTGAGCTTAGTGGTAATTTTCGAATTGATAGATCTATTATAGTCTAGGCTAGGGTGTTCCAATTTATTCATGAACTTGTTTTTCATTGATTTTGCATTTTGTGAACGTAATATGGGTTGACTTTGGATGTACATGATTTCGCTATCAGCATAACCTCACATTTCTAAACCTATCGAAAGTTGCCAAAAAGTTCCAACAGAAGTGTGGCCTTGAATGAAGTTTGTTCGGTGGCCATATTTTGGACCTTTTTCGAAGAAATTTGACTTTTTGTTGATTTATTATGCCATTTTGTGGTATTTTGAACCTTTTTTTTGTCGATTTCAAACTTACTTTTTGAGGATTACAAAGAACAAAGTCGCCCCAGTTCTTTGGTTTCATTCAAACCAAATATTTTAAGCAGGAAAGTTTGAAGTAAAACAACACTATTATTGAAAATACGTTTAATTGGCTATTTTTAATAAATGATGTATCAATAAGGAATGTAAGTTTACAAAATTTATCAATTTATAAAAGTTATGGCACTTAATGCAGTCCAAATGATAAAAATTCCATAAACAACCCCAGTCTAATTGACTTGTGCCATGTAGATTATAAAAAATATGGAGATTCTATGGTTTAGGAAGATTAACCGGCAGGAGCTTCTTCATACGCTTGCTTTACTTTGGCCAAAAGCATATCACATGTTTTCTTCGCCTCACCAGAGAGCATACTCGTGTTGCGGTTGTAGAGAAATGGATTGTCGACGGCTGCATAACCGCCGCCCAGCGATCTTCTTCATCACAATGACCTAAAGATGAGGTGCTGAAAAAGTAAGGAGTTAATGATTGATTACTTGTTCTGGATGTTCCAGACTCTCAACACAGGCATCAGCTATGATAGAGTTGGGGTCGTCTTCTGCAGCAGCTGTTGACTGTATCATTAGCACAAGACCAAGCGGCAGATCGGTTTCAGCAAAGTCATACATTGCATCTCTCCATTTCTAAGACGTCATCATAAGTATTCCAGCTTCCGCAAAAGTACGTTAGCTGTCCAGCATACGTCCAGCCACCGGATGATCCGAACGTACTTTTTTTCCCTTTTTCTTCAAAATCGAGACCATTCAGCCTAAAGGATATTGTGCTTTGGCGACCGCCAAACCGTAGCCTGTGTAACGACAATATTTGGCATGTTTTGATCTAGTTCGATGACCCATCACAGAAACTTCAGTGTGCGTCCAGTGATTTTACACACAGCTGGACTTACCACCTTTGGGTGCGATGATGTACCATATCCTCCCAAAAATTACATTGGCAAAGATCTATTCATTGCTAAAAAAGGTTGAGAAGGCTGAAGTAAATTACCTGCACATAATGTAGCAAGATGCTCCAGATGAACCATCAAAGCTCTACGATCGCATTAAATTGTTGTTGAGCATAAACCTTCTGCGCATAGCGCCATCCTGAGTAGCTGTTAGAACTGTGATGACGACAGGCATATCAGCCCTCCATAGACCGATGTAAGTGTAGCACCCATAGTGGTTGACAGACTGGTAGCAGTTCCTAATGAAGCTAGACACCCGAGAGTGTGGCATCGTTGAAGAAATAGGCATTGAACCCAATTCCGGCCAAAGAGCAGCATTGATGGCATGACGTCCGGGTAAAAGAGAGGCGAAGTAGTTGAGGATTCCTTGCGCAGTTTGCCATAAGCGACCAACGATCCGCTGAATGTGACCTCCTCCAATGATTGTGCCGAGGAAGAGCGCAGATTTGATCACCTTGGCAGCAGGGTCGGTTGCGAGAGTTGGGAAATCTGTGAAGAACGTCGCTGCACATGTAACACTGCCGCAGCTCCCACCACGCTAGAAATTTTGTTTTGC